>VZSV01000112.1:56990-73630 GCA_013398735.1 Nothocercus julius | reverse complement strand
CCCGGGACAAGGCCCCATGCGGGCCCCCCCCTCCAGCCGCTTTGCGGCCGTGAGCGGCCCTGGGGCAGCCGCGGGACGCGGGTTGTCCCTCCCCGGCCTTGCAGGTGACAGTGGCCGCGGCACCTGCGCGATGGGCGCCCCGCGGGCCGAGCCGCAGCCTCCCCGCTGGCTGCCCTCAGGTTTGGGCGCTCTTGGGTTTGCTACAGGTGGGAGCGATTTGAACACGTCAGGTTAAATCCCCCCTCGATGAGCCGGGACGACCCGGTTTCAGGAGAAGCAGGTGCTGTTCTGCAAGGGCCTCTGGCCGTTTTCTCCCGGGGAAGGTGAGTTTTTCTCCCCGATTTCTAGCCGCCCCCTTTGTCGGGGGCGGCCCCGTCCGGCCCTGGGACGGAGGGAGTGGGCGGGCCGGCCGGGCCGCCCGGGGCCTGAAATCTCGGCAGTTCTTTGGCCTCTGGGACAGTGCCCAAAAAGTTGACTCCTGAAAGGTGGTTTGTCTAGGGCGGAACTTGCCGCTGTCCCTTGGGGTACTGCAGGCTTGTTCCTGCGCCCCACCAACCTACGTGGTTCTGAGCCAACATCTTCTCCCCTCGCAGGGGAAAAGGAGGAGGAAATAAAAGGGGGGGGGGGAAGAGGAGGAAGAAGAACGCCATATATATGTATATGATATTTGACCGGCTGAGCACTAAACTCCCTGGCAAAGACAAAGTGCTGTTTAATCCCATTAGCAGGGTGTTAATTTAACAAACATCCGACGCTACGGACGGGCAAAGCAGAACCGCGCTCCCGGCTGCGGGGGCGCGGGCCGTGGCTCTCGGCTTCGTCCTGCCTTTGTGTCTTCGTTTCGTATGTATTTCACAACCCCTGGCGCTTGTAATGTCTCTTGCAGTCATTAACGTGATTTACTGAGGCTTTCCTCTAATTACCTTTCCCTCAAGCCATTAAATGCACGCGAGCGGCTCTGCCGGGACGGAGAGCGCGGTTATCGGAGCTGCGGGGCTCCGGCCCGGGGGTCGCTGCGCGGCCGCACGATGCTCAGGGGATTGAGGGGGGTCCTCTCCACCCCGCCTCGCCTTGCTTTTCGTTTTCGACCGTTAAACACAAGGAAGTCCGGACCCGGGCTGGGGGAGGTGGAAGCAGGTTGGCCAGGAACAGGACCCAGCTCGGGGGACCCCGTGTCCCGGGTTGCTCTGCCTGGTTGCGGGAGGGGACTGTCCTTAGCGGCTCCAGCCTCTTCCCGGTGTCATTCTGCCAGCGCCGGGACCAGGGGCGATCGCGGGGCCCGGACGAGATGCGCTTTGCCCTGGCCCTTTTTTCCCTGCATTTGGCCAGGAAGAAGCCCAAGAAAGGGGAGAGCTAAAGGTTTTATTTTAACCTCTGAAAAAGCAGCCGGGGAACGCGGTCGTGATGCTCGGAGTCTGTTTTAAAAGTCAAATTGCTGCGAGTGGAGGAGCTCGTCCACCTCCTCGGAACAATGCGCTGCCCCGGGCCACCTCCCCCTGCCACTGCCCGGCCGCGGGCCCTGGAGAAGGGAGGAGGGAAATCCAACCACATCTCCTTCTCCTCAAATATCTGGGGGTCGTCCCCCCGGCAGGGAACGAGAGCGGCTGGAAAAGCAGAGAAGACCCGAGTTGAAATAATCAGGAGCGATTTATTCCCCTGGAGTGACAGTTCTTTTGAGCAGTTGCCGAATGGCAGTTTCTGTCTTTCTGAAAGCTTTTCTTCCAGATTCTGTTCAGATTAGGCTGGGGAGATGAATGAGGCCATTATCCAGCGCAGTAGCTATTCTGAAATGCCAAATTAATTACCAAGGGCTAAATCAAGGCGATGGGGGCTGGAGGGGCAGGGAGGGGGAGCAGTTTGAGGTGTGAAAATATCTGCGCAGCTTTTGAAACTCAGGCCCCGGGATAGGGGGGCGCCCTCCCTTCCCTGCCCTCCTTCCCCCGGAGGAGCCCGATGGCAGCGGTCGCCCCCAGCCCCTCTTACCTCCCACGGGCCGAACTGCTCTCCGGGTCGGGACCGGCCCGCAGCTGGGGCAGCACATCCTCCTTGAGCTGCTTTCCCCCCAGCTCATTGCCTGGCTGAGCCTCTCTGGCCCCGCTCGCCTCAAGCTGCACCCCAGGGCTGCGGGTGGCCCTGGCCTGTGCTCCCCCCATCCCTGCAGCAGCAAGTTGCTGTCGGCCGCTGTTGGGGCGGCCGGAGGGATTTCATGCTTCCGTGAGCTCCAAAAGGGCTAAAGGTGGTGGTGGTGGGATCCAAAAAGTGACCAACCAGCCACTTCTTGTGGCCTGCTGGTGTCTGCAGTGAGGAGAGGAGGAGGGTGCTGGAGTGTGTGTGTGTGCACTTGCACAGAGTGTTCCGAAACTTCCCAGTGCACAAGCATACCTGGCATGGCTCGCATTGCCTTGCTTGGAAGGTTACAAAAACCCTGCAGAGAAAGGGAGGAGGAGAAGACCAGGCTGCTTTCGAGCCCTCTTCTTCCATACAAGGCCCTGGAAAGCTGAATCCTCAATCCTGTGAGTAACAGCCTGCCTGGGTGGAGGGATGTGCGGAGGGCTGTGTCCCGCTGCTGTGGGAGGGCTCTGCCCCCCGGGAGGCGACACAAGCTGCACATTTGCAGGAACATGCGGAAATTTAGCCACCTGCTAGCAAGTGGGCTCAGTGCAAAGGTGTGCACAGAGGATAAGCTAGGAATTTGGAGAGATCTATAGAGGGAACTGGGCAAGAAGATGATGTTGGCTCTTCCTGGACTGATGTCTCTGCCAAGGCAGATCACAACATTTCCACATGACATTTAATCCCCTGCAAAGCTCTCTGGCTCTTGGCAGACAGTTATTATTATTGCTCTAATATTTATGCTTTGCTTCCAAGCAAATGCAATTTGCATAGAAGGCCCAATTACTTTGTAGATTGCCAGCCCATAATCCAACTTTCTTTTGAGTTCCCAGGAAACCACACCTCTGGCTCTATCATTTTATGCAAAAACTGCTCTGTTTAGGGAAGGTTAATTCAAGCCCCACTTGGGGATCTTGGTGGGGGCAGAGCTGGCTGTGTTAACCTGATGCTCTTTTATGAGGTGTTTCTCTGGCGGAGGTGGGACCAAGAAGCTGCACTTCTCTCTCCTGGGAATCGGGGCTCCTGGCTTCGAACGGACGCAGAAGTGTTTACGGCACTTGCCCTGCTGGTGCCCAATGTGACCAATGTGGCTGGTGCTGCACAAACGCACTGTGCTGTGGCAGGAGCTCGGACCTGAACCAGATGCAGCTGAAGTAGCTCTGAGGCTTAAAGTCTCCGACACTGGGCTATTCAGCACCTCTGTGAACCTCCAATAATCAACTTGCTTTTCAATTATACACCCCAAAGGGTAGTTAGCTGAGATAAGGCCCTGGGATACAGTATTTTCTCTGGAAAAATTCTTGCTTTAGGGCAGACAGGCTAGATAGCTCTGTGTCTAATGTTTGATTTACGTCAGTCAGATGTGCACCACCCTGCAGAACTCCTGGCTTTGATGAATGTGTTTTTGCAGGGGGACCTGCAGGTGGATTTGGCCACTGTAGAGACCCAAGCAGCATTGCAGGCACCAAATACATGTTTTATATGTATAATATGTGTGTATATATTTTATAAGCATCTTATATGTGTGTGTATATAATAAAATAGACACAGTCCATAATGGCAAAATTATTAAACCCTCTGATTTACTTGCTCTTCAGTAGCAATGCTTTCTTTTGGATGGGTGAAAATAGAATAAAAAATAATGCGAATTACCCTGGAAAATGCTACCATAACATGTACACTGGGGTGAAAGCATAGGTGTTAGCCAGAAAATGCAACATTCAGAGCATCGTTCAGGAATATGCAAGTATTCTTCAGGCTTTAATTGCTCTGAGATCCCCAAAAAAGCTACCCTAGATTTTCAAGGTATTTCCAAGGTGGAATTATTTTCTGAGCAATATATTACAGGGAGTGGGACAAGAAGAACGCTGTGACCTTACAACCGTGTTCTGGGCTCAGCGTGAAAAACAAAAATTCCAAGAGTGAAGTGGGAGCTCCTTTCCCTGGGAACACCGCAGCGCAGCTGAAGAAACCTTGTTGTGACCTGATGGATGGAGAGCTGGTGCGAGCACCTGCCCTGATGGGCTGGATAAACCCTGGGCATTTCTGGCTACTGGTGGCATTATCGCGATTTCATGGAAGGCTCTGCAGAGACCCTGGAGGGCTCAGCTGACACGCAGTGATATAGAAGATGTGGGATGAAGAAAACAGGTTTGGGCTTGGGAGAGGCAGATTCCTGAGCAAGCTTTGCTGGGGAGCTGGGGGTTAGAGGGGGCATCTGGTTCATTTAACAAAATGTTTTTGTCCAGATAGACTCTTGCTGCGCTTTTGGGGCTAGGGGTGGCACAATCCTACTGACTAGGTAATGGTAGGACAAAAATTACAAATGTTTGTTTTGAAAATCTTAATGCAGGAAGAAGTTGTCCTACAAATATATACATATTATATATAATATATTATATAATATAAATATATATTTGGCTCTGACCCAAACGCCAGTGCCATTCACAAGGCTTCATCTAGCTTAGAGGGCTGTCACCAACTTGTTTTACAAGTACCTCCAGCAAGGCTAGCAGGGCTCTTGCTCCAGACACATCACTTTGAGTGAGGCAACTATGTGCAAAGGGGTTTCTGATTCACTGGACAAGAGTGTGAACAGCTGGACTTCCCCTGGCAGTGACCCAGAGATGGGGATTGCCCAGCAGGACGAGTGTCCCAGGCCCCGCGTGTGTGTCGCCCTGCTGTGGCCGGGACACAGACCCGGCATCACAGGCCTGGCTGTCTCCGGGGGTGGCGTGGCTCTTCCTGAGGGTGCGTTTTGGGGTGGCTTGGTGTCCTCGCCAGCCCCTGAACAGTCCTGCTGAGGCAGGATGAGGCTGAGGACACTCATGAGTCACCTGGGAGCAGAGACCTGTCCTGCAGCTTAGCTGCTCCAGCTGCCCATCTGCTCCGCACTGAAGGAGGCTCTGGGGGCAGCAGGGCCAGCCGACTTTCCCGTCTGTGCCCAACAGGGTTGTCTGGAGATGAGCCAGGTTTCATGGACTCGAGCCCTTGCAGTGTCCACTGGCCCAGTCTGGCCCTCTGATGTTCAGCAAGAGATTCGGAGGGACATTGTCACTGTGCCAGCAGCGCTGGGCACAGTGTGCTACACATTCCTGCGCTGATGAAGAGGATGGAAGGGCTCCCCTCACTGGCTTCTCCCTCTCTTGTTTCCAAATGATTTGCAGCAAATGGCGCAGAAGGGAAGACAGCTGGGATGGGATCTTTGGGTAGAATCCGGCTGCTGTGGCCATCAGTTGTCCTCAATGTCTCTTTTTTCTTCTTCTTCCAGGTCTGCTACTCTATGGGGAGCAAAGAAAAGTTTCTCTGCTTCCTGTGGAGAATTGGCCAGTCCCAGGCAGGTCAAGCAGAGCTGGTCTGAGCTGTCTAATGCAGCAGCTCGCGTGAGCCCCAGGTGTTGTGAGCTTCCTGCTGGCGGTCCAGCAGGAAAACTGTTGATTCACGTGGAAGGGGATGCGTTGTGTGGAGAGAAGAGCAGCGGAGACCCTTCTTCTTGAGGTCAGACCACTGTTATTCAGAGATATTTGATCCTTTCACTCACTGCTTTTACTGTTTTTAGTAAAATCTGAGCAGCAGCTCAAGCCCAAATCTTCCGGTACTGGGGGAACCCAAGTGGAGAGGGCAGTACGCCCATGTTGTGGCAATGGCCAAATGAATAAAGATACTGTGGTGAACATGAGCATCCAGGACAGCAAGATCAGGGCCTTACTGTGACCTCACCTCTCGTGTAAGCAAAATTCCCTTAAAAGAACTAATAGAAGTGGTGACAACCTCCTCACCTGCATTACAGGAGTGTTTGCTGGAGGTAGTAAATGCTCTTGACACCAGCCTGACGTGGGAGTTTTTGGCTCTCTTTTTCCTAAGAAAGCATTCCACGTGGAGGCTTTCTACCTCATCGGGGATCATTTAGGAGAACCTGAGATCATAATTTTATAGGGGACCTGTGAAAGGCCACGGAGCTGAAATGCTGATCTCCTTGTAGAGAATTTTCCTCCCCGCTGATTCAGAATAGAGTCAAGAAAAGGAATTTGATCTTCTTAAGCTGCTGTAACACAAAATCCAACCTGGGCAGTGCTTCGGGGGAAAGGGAGGGAGCAAGGCCGGGGCAAGCAGGACCAGGCACCTTTTAGCTAACTCAAAAGCAGGATTATTGAGATGGGGGGTCGCTAGAGCTCCTCAATCCCCATCATCTTTAGGCTCCTTTTGCCAAACAATTAACTGTTCTCAAGCATTTGCTTTACAGCAATGAATAGCTTCTCATGGGCTCAGCTTCGTTTGCAAGGGTGGCAACCCGCTGGCGGCTCTATCTCCACCTTGCCCATGAAGGAGCTATTTTGGTCTCTCTTCTTAAAGAAAGATTCCAGGAAGTCTCTTGTTCCCGTGTGCCCTCTTCTGGGGTGGGGAATCTGTGCTGATGGAGCTGGCAGGACTGGGTCTGTGTGTGCGTCTGGGCAGCGACAACCATGTGAAGGGGCCCCCAGGAATGTAGTTTAATACCCTCCTGGAGTCGCGTGTGCTTTGGATGTAAGGCCAAGTGTGACCTACACCGGTACCATCTCTGAGCGTGCCCTGGGGCATCTGTGCCCTGCAGTTGCCCTGGGCGGAACCAGGCTGAGGCCAACTTGCCCTTTATTTGCTCCTGCTGGCCAGGCAGGATGAATCAGGAGCTATGAAAGCTACCGATGTCTACTTTCTGCTTCAGACAGAATAAGCCCCATCAGACATGTGCCATGATATTTGGCCAGTGCATTTCTGGTAACAGCATGCTAAGAGCCTAGAGTCCTTTTTCTATGCAGGATGCTCAGACCTTGTTGACCTCTCCCCAGGATAGATCCAGCCTGTACCTCTGGACCTGCCCTAGTAGAGGCTGATCTTTATTCCTCAGCCGCTACTGGGGCTTTCTGGAACTGCCCGTTTCAAGCGAGGCTGCCGAGAGCTGCCGAAGTCACCGTAAGGGTCCCAAGCATTTGACTGCAAGCCCCTGTGCAAGGGGTTGTGTCACCTACGGCTCTTTCCCAGCACAGCAGGAAACCTGTTTTTCCAGAGCCTTATCCGCAGTGCTCTGCCACTTGCTCTCTGTCATTGGCAGCTGTCCTAACCTAATTATAATTAAGTGTGTATTAAGGTGGGATGGAGTGGCAGTGCCAGTGTCTTGCAGCAAGGTAGCTCGAGCATGACCAGGGCAGGCAGCAAGGCTGCAGGGCCGTGGGGCAGGCGGTCACCGCTTCCTCTGGGGGAACCTGCTTGGGTTTCTCTTCAGAAGAGCCCAAGTCTTGGTGCTGCTTCGCCCATCCCAGACCATGGTGTGCAGAAATCGTAGCTCCACAGAAGTGCTTGTCACGCTGCTAGGAAATTGTTCTTTTCCAGGGGCTGTCTCCATGCTGCCGTCTTCATCGGATCCTGGGAATGCAGCCGTGGCTCCCTCTGCCCAAACGTTGTGGGGGTCGATGTTCGGGGGTGGACACCACCCTGTCCCCTCTGTCTGCCCTGCAAGAGCCAGGGCGACTGGGGAACCCGTTTGTGGAGGTGAATTCCAAGCTGCCGACGGTGGCTCAGTGGCGCTACCATCCCCAGAGCGCCCCTCAGCATGCTGCTACTCCTCGGAGGGACAAGAAGCCGCGTTATTGCTGGACGGGCAAGAAAAGCCCCGCACGGCGGGTGGGGGCTGCAGGGTGCTCCACCTTCAGACTCTCTGCCTCCTCTCCCCTCCCCTCAGTTCTTTAGCAGAGGAATGAAGCTTGCTCGCCTTATGAAGCATTTCTTGCTGTATATGTATGCTGGGTGATGGTCACAGTCCTCATCCCTGCTCTGAGGTGCCTTTGTAGCATGGAAGAATAGAGGGAAAGCCTGTTTTTCTGCCCTGGTCCATGCCCTGGCTCCCATCCCTATCCTCTAGAGCTTCATTAGTCCTTTATTGTTTTTCTGGTGTTCATCACGTACTAGAGAAAAGCAAACCCCTTTTCCTAACACCCCTCCTATTTTTTTATTCTGATGGAAAACTTATGTCCGGGGTCCTTCCTTGACCCCCATTCCCCAGCCCAAGGGATGCCCACGGTCCATGCCTGCAAACACAGCCCATCGGTGGGCAAATCGTGGTGTCAACCATCCCACAGCCTCCCCATGCAGGACCAAGACCTCGCTGCCTGTGTCTGCTCGCTCCTTGGTGTCTTCCGGCACAGGTTAGGACTCCTTTGGGCATCCTCCTCTTGCTCTAGCTGGAGCAGCTCAGGTGTTCCTGCTTTGCCACTCATCTCTTCCCTCTCATCTTTGCCAGAGCAGACAGGCCACACAAGCTGCTCCCGCTCTGTCCCAAACTGTACAGATGAACGTACATGTCGCTGGCCACCTGAGACCAGGAGAGCACAGAGAACAGGACAGGCAGGGGTTTCCACGGCAGTGGAGGTCACCAAAAGCTTTCTGAGGTTCCTCTCATGGTTTTTGTTCTCTGAAGCTCTGAGCATCTTTTCATCTGCCCCTCATGCAAGGCCCTTAAAATTCATGAAATACCTGGTTAAGATGCATCAAATTCAGTGAGACTTCAGCAGCTGCCCAGGACAGCTGAATCAGGGCCATGGCAAAGACCCCATATGATCTGCAACAGCTCTCCCCTGTGGGTTTGTATGTTGAGGGAGGCGGACACTGGCATTTCCCTGCCTGCTTTGACCCCTGCCTATTCCTGCGGGGTATAAGCTCAAGTCCCTCCCAGATACTTGCTGGAAGCATCTCTGGCTGATGCTGATTTTGTCCTTCCAGAAGTGAGCTGGTCCCAAACCTTCCCTATCCCTACACTGGCATTGTTGTTACCTTAATGTCTTTTATATTATTATTATTATTTTTTAACTTGTCTCTGTACAACTGATGTTTCCTTTAAGATACTGAGACTCCCCTCTTGTGGTGGAAATTGGGAAGCTTTCCCCACTGTGCAGAGACCTCCCCCGGCTGGCCAAGGCTGGCTGGGTCCTGCTTTGAGCTTCTCTAGGTGGAGTTAGGAGACCTCCAGCTGCTGGCTCCGTGTCTAGAGGCATCTCCATCCTGATTTTGGCATCAGCCTGAGGGTGAGATCAATTTTGCCTAGAAATACTGATTTCTACTCACTGGAAATCTGGGTCAATAATTCAGACACAGATGTCTGCAGGTGTCACTGAATGTGTCACCTGGGTTGGTGACCCCTACCCAGCAGGCCAGAACCCCTGTGTTTCTGCCTGGCTAGATCATCCCGCGGCAGGCACAGGACCCACCCGCAGAAGGCATGAAGCAACTCGCTGAAACGTACAGAAGGCCATTGAGAGGAGGAGGCTCGGAGGGGGCTACAGGACAGAGCGTTGCAGCAAAGCGCAATAGTGATTGGAGTCCCTCTGCAACCCCGCTGCTCCGGTATCCCTGCCTGGGGATGCGGGGAACATGTGCATTCCCCAAGCCAGGACAGGCCAGGAGCTGCAGAGCTCAGCTTTTTGAGGAAAAGGCCCCAGCTAGGAACCCTGCACGGTCCCGGGGGGAGCGGGGAGGGTGTCTGGGGCCACGGGCTGACCTGGCCGCTGGTCCCATTGCTGTCACCCTTAGGATGTGCTGCCACCTACTGGGGACATTGAGCGTCGAGGTGTGGAAACCTCTTGGCATCCCATTCAGGAAACAGAACCGCGGCTAAATTCAGCGCAGCCCCTTTCCTGCTCGCCTGGGCCTGGGCTTGCATAGGGAGGTGGAACCCCATTTCAGAGGGTTGAAGGCGCCTGCGGTTTCTACTGCCTGATGTGCTGGTCACACTTACTCCTGATGTTCTATTGTCCGTCACAAAATGCGTATCCAAAATCTGTCTCTTCCTTTGTGCAACGCCAATGAGGGCAGCAATGAAACCGGACGTGCTGTGTGCGTGGCAGGGGCAGGCACGGCCTGGCGGCTGTGCAGCTCCCCTGCGCGGCAGGGCCGCGAGCAGGGAGAAGGGGCTGGGGCTGCCGGGCACCTGTGCGGTCACACAGCGCGTTGGTGGCGAGCTGGCTCCCCTGCCGTCTGCTTTGCGCGTAACGCTCAGGGGAGCACGGGGTCCTTGGAGGGCCGGCGCCGCCAGGCCTGGTGGCACAGGGCACCCTGGCTCCACATGGCTCGTGCTAGGCTCGGGGCTGGCGCAGCACCGCTCGTGGAGCTGGTCGCTCGCAGAGCCAGCGCTGGGGTTACAGAAGGCTGATTCAGCCCTTCAGAGCGTGGAGCAGGACCGACGGGTTATGGTCGTCCCTTCAGGCCCCAGCACCTAGGGCAGGTTCCCTGGGCCAGGCTGTAGCACCTGAAGGCACGTGCAGCTCCTGGGGAGTTCATTGTGACTTAGGATAGTCTGCTGCTGGGGGAAGGTGCGGGTGACTTTGGAGGAGGCTGAGGGTGATGCAGGAGGCTGGGGCTGCTGGCCTGAGGAGTTCGCGGTCACAGTGGCCCTGGTGGCCCCTGGCTCTTGCTGGCCTCAGGGCAGTGCTCCTGTGGGCCGAGCCCACCAAAGCCCCCCGGCGGGTGCTGCGCAGCAGAACAGGGCCGGCTACGCATCGGGGGGAGCCGGGCCCAGCTCGGCCCCGTCCCGTCCCCGTGCAGTTCTCCCGCGGGACGCACGGTGGAAACCTCAGCGCGCGGGAACGCCAGCGCAGGCCCGTCCGTGGGCTCGTGCGTTCGCCAGGAGCGGTGCGCGGGTGCACGCCCGGGAGCGCGGCACTGAGCCCGCCGAGGAATTACTGTGCTGGAAAGACTCAAGAGGAGGGGAACGGGGTGGTGAAGGTCCAGAATGTGAAGAAGGGGACATCGCAGCTTGGAGGGGGAGTTTTCTGGTTGATGCAAGGCTGGGGCAAGCCCAGCTCTCTGGGGTTTTCTGCCCCAGCATCCTGGGATCCCTCCCTGCTTCGAGGGGTCCTGGAGCACAGTGCAGATGCAGCTCCCGCAGCAGATGACCAGGCAGCAGCTCAGCCCGATGTCAGAGCACTTGAGCATCTGCCTGCTGAGATGGGCTCTTGGGCAAAAGAGCAAGTGTCCTCCAGCAAGCTGAGCAGCCTGGAGCGAAAGGCAGAGGCCTTGACGACCAACATCCTGCTCAGCTGCTCAGGGAGGCCTTTCCTGCGGTGCTGCCTCCTCCTCGGGGGACACGGCTCAGGAAGGGCTGCCAAGCGGGGGGAGCACAAGGTGGGATATGCTGGCAGCTCTAGGGCTGTGTGATCGTAAGCCAAAGCAGATGTTTTCAAACAAAGAAGTTGTCGCAGAAAGGAATGAAGTGGTCTCCTCCATTAAGCTACTAGCAGGAAGAGAAGCAACAGTACTAAGGCCGTGGCCCATCTGTCTCTTTTTCTATGCCAGCCCTGATTACTGCTCACTTCCTTCTCTGTTTTTGTAGAAGGAAAGAACACGCTGCTGCTTCCACCCTCCTCGGGCTCATCCAGCACTTGCTGCAAGCTGGGCCCAGCTGTGTCAACCCTTGCAAATAGCACAAGTTGCTCCTGGAGCAACAACCCCTTCCCTGCGAGGCTGAGGAGCAGCCCCACTGAGCAGGTCTCTGCGTCCCACCACGTTGCTGGCAGGCTGGCGCTGGAGTATTTCACGCCCTGCCTGGCCTTGCCTGTCTGGATGAAAGAATGAGAGGTGACGGCCAGGGTGTGAAGCCCCAGTTTGCCCTTGTAACAGAATCAGGGAATGGCTGAGGTTGGAAGGGACCTCTGGAGATCATCTAGTCTAAACCCCCCGTTCCAGCAGCATCACTAGGGCCTAGATTGTCCAGGGTGCTATCCAGACAGCTTTTGATTATATCCGAGATCATTTCCATAACCTTCATAATCACAAGAGAGAGGCTGGGGGCAGCAGGGAGGTGGCTATGGGAGTAGGAAACTACATGTGTGATCCTTCTCTTATTACTACAGTTATAGAGGGGCAAAGGCTTGTTTTGAATGCGTCAGAGCTCTACTCAAACTTCAAGCCCTTGTCTTCCTCCTCCCTGTGATAATTATGGAGAATTTCCAGCATGGATCCAGTGATTTTGTATGTGCAAAGTCAAGGATTAAAATAGAAGTGCGTCTGCGGGATGCAGGATGGATCAGCTGGTGTGAGATCCGCTCTGTTCCCTCTTACAGATGGGAAACGGAGTACGGCGAGTGGAATGACCTGCCCATGTCCCCCAGGGCACCACAAGCAGTGCGGGGAGGTGAAACTCTCTCCCACAGGAGAAGATCCAGATCAGACTTTCCTTATGGAAGAAAGCCCTGGAGGAAGGAGGTGGAAAGGAGCCCAGGTTTAGCTCCCGGCACGCGCAGCCCCTGCTTCAGAGGATTTCTGCACAGGGCAAGGGAGCAGAAAAGTGCAGATCAGGCAGCTCTTTGCTTACAGAAAACATAAACTGTGAAGGGTTGATCCGGGGCCCTTCCTTCCACTGCGGCCTGGCTGTGTGGAGCTAACCAGGAAAGCCCCAGCCTTTTGCTAGATCTGGACCTCAGCGAGCAAGGTTACTTAAAACCGTGTTTTTGCCTCTTACATAGGAGGAAGAAGGGGAAGCTCCGGAGCAAATGTACCAGCCCTGAAGCCTATGGCCCATTTTCATTTCTCAAAGGCCGGGTTCAGGTGGCGTTGAGCAATCCTTCAATATCCTTTAAATTGCACCCGAGAAATGAAAGACAAAAGCCGTGAGGAAGGAACCAACACCAAAAAGGAAGTTCCCTTTTTGGTGGGTCCTGCTTCCCCTTGCTGATGCCGCTCCGCCGCAGCCATCCCCGGGCAGAGGGCCCCGGGCCCAGAGCTCCCTGCACGAGTCCGGAATCTCCTCCTTATGCCAACGCGCCGCGAAGGGAGTCCCGTGCGTCCCCGAGAGGAGCTGGGCTCACCGAGCCGCCGCAGCTGGGCGGGAGCAGCAACCTCGGCGTTCCCGCAAGGACTAAGTTAGTCACCCCTGGCACAGGGGTGGTGGCAGCCTGGCCAACGGCGACAGGAGAAGTGAGGTTGGTCACAGCGGGGCACGGCATGGCCCACACCTGCTGCTCATGACTATTTTGGTGCAGAGTTACTACCTTTCCAGTGTGGAGCTGAACCTAAGAACGCGCGGAGCTCTCTCACTGATTTGGTAGCACCCAGGTGGCCGGTTTTGCTCCTTATTGCTGTTCACCAGGTGCAGCCGAAGCACCAGGTTCTTCTGTGTCCTGTTGCTGCTGCACCCCAGTAAATGCCGCTGGGCCCCAGCGCGGTCTCCGCGCAGGTGCAGCCTGCACCT
The DNA here is from genome assembly GCA_013398735.1 of Nothocercus julius. NCBI lineage: Eukaryota > Metazoa > Chordata > Aves > Tinamiformes > Tinamidae > Nothocercus > Nothocercus julius. Next base: position 60,303 of record VZSV01000112.1, on the reverse strand, counting down.
CCATGGCAGCACCCGCAAGGGTTCGCAGCGGGACACGGCGGCTCTGCGGGACCAGAGTTTGGAGCATGCTAAAGCTGGCTCGGACTCATCACTCCGAGCAGGGCTGGGCTGCCAGGCCCAGCTCCTTCTCGCTGCTCCCCGGGGTCTGCGGGGGCAGCTTGGCCCAAGGCCTCCCGCATCCCCAGCGCGAGCAAAGCAGTCGGCAAGGAGAAAGCGCGCGCTCATGCAAATCCCCAGGGAGCGGGGAGGCTGCAAAAAGCGCTTCCTCCTTAGGGGCTGTCGTATTGGCTCAAGCTACCCGCGCAAAGTCAAGGATGAGATTACGTCCTTTGCACCACTGTGGAGGCCCCACCAGTGCTGGTGTCCCTGCTTGTTGTCCCGGGACAGCATTCCCGCCCCTGTGCACGTCTCCCGAGCAGCCAGCCCTGGGTCCCGTGGGTGGCGAGACCTGGCTCTGCTGTCACTGCAGCTCCAGGGGATCCCCCCACCCACAGGGGCTGATCCTCGCCAGCACAGCCTGGAAAGAGCTGCTTGGGGGGGGTTAAAAAAATTCCTAAAAAAAGACATATAGAAAGTGCTAAGAACTTCCCTTTTTCTCTTCACAGCATTACAGCCTTTCCTGCTTTTGCTGTGGAGGACATGGAGACTGAAAGCGAGGGTTTCTCTGCCTTCCAGCAATGAGCTAGAGAAAGGAGCCTTTATGTATAACCTTTCCTTTTGGCCTGAATTTTAAACATTTTTTGCCAATAAAATGATATCAAGAGCAGCCATCACAGTATTTTCATATATGGTCTATAAATACCATGTTCTAAGCAGAAAACTTGCAAGACTCGGGAGCAACGATTTCCCAGGTATTTGTGATACAAATCTGGATATAACCCCCTCAGCTATGCCTGACTCAGCACTGGTTCCCCAGCTGGGCAAAGCACACAGGTGTGTGGTGTAAATACAGGTTCCAGCGACACGCCGAGGGGAAAGGAATTGAAGCAAGAGGAGCCGCCGTGAGCGCAGAGCGGGTCCCGTTTCCAGCAGCCGCTCCAGCGGTGCCTTGTGCTGCTCCGGAGGAGGAGGAAGCAAAACGCAGCTGGGAAGGCGGCCCTTGGGCGGGTGAATTCATGTTCCTGGAGAGGGGTTCAGTGAAAACAGGATGCCTGCTTCACGGGAAGGCTGACAGCCCGCTGCCCTTTGTGCCCCGTGTTCCCTTCGCATGCACTGGGAACCTGCTTTGCTTAGAAACGTCCCATGGAAATCACTTTCTATCACCAACGGGGCTTTGTTTCCTAATTATTTTGCCAAAGGAAACAGGCTGCCCCAGACAGGGGTTTCCAAAAGCCGCTTGGGAGCTTGTGGAAAATTTACCTTCTACCTAAATATGCTCTGGCTGCTCCTCTATCTGCCGCTCAGCATCCTTTGGAAGAGAGGTGCTGACACCCACCACACTAGGGCCATCAGGAAATGAAAACCACATGCTCTCGAGCAAATGTTTGCTTGAAAACCTGATTAGCATCACCAGGTCTCTGCACTCTGAATCACTCTGAATTTGCATTAGTGTGGGCTTTTCTGTTGAATTGGCTGGAGCTCAGTCTGGTATTTGGGTCTTTTATCTCACCCTACTGTCTGCGGAAGGATAAACAACACTAGGGCGTGAAGTGAGGGCCGTGCTCGTAGCTCACATGTCTCCGACACAAAGCCTGGGCCTCGCGTTTCCCCCACAGACGGGGTTTACTCGAGGTCAGTGTTTTGCATCACGAGCCTTGGTCGTGTTTGCTCCAGGCCTGCGAAGCCAATGGTTGGAATAAGTGTCACCAGCGCCAGCTTCCTGCTCTTGAGAGAGGCGCTCACGCACTGCCCAGCGGGTCCGAAAAGCTGTGGGGCAGCTTGTGAGGAAGCAGCTGAGCTCGGGGGACCTCACAAGACATCTCCAAGCGGCGCCCACGCCCCTGCAGAGTTTTCCAGCTTGCTCAGTGGGTGGCAGGATGCCGGACGCGCTGCGGCTCTGTTTGCTGCGCTCCCTGGCAGCGGATGCAGCCTGGCACGGTGCCACCCTGCGCGCCCCCGCTTCCTTCCGCACGCCCTCCCCAAGCCTGCCCCCATTTGTGGTGACTTCCTCAGGTTGCTGCAGGCCAGGAGGGGCAAAGCAGGTGACTCCGAGACCTTGCCACGCTTTGGCTTTGTGGCTTTGGCTCTCGGACGCATTGCTGTACCTCCGTGCTAGGGCTGAGGAGGCAGAGCCTGGCGGGCTGAAAGGTGGCGTTTTTGCACAAGAGGTGGGAACGGGACAGGCAGAGATCCGATCACGTCCCTAAAATGCCCAGGCCTTTGAGAGCCCCAGGAGCAGGTGGCACTGTCACAGAGACATGAGACTTTCCCCTTCCTGTTATTTTTGCCTCCGGAGCATTTCTGCAGAGCGGCTGGGGTCTGCTCCGCTGCGAGGCTGCGGCCACATCCCGCCCAGCTGCCGCTTCACCTGGCGCCGGGGACGAGGGGCTCTGAGCCTGGCACCACTACGGCCTGTGTGCCGGGCTCTGAGCAATGCGGGGCACCTGTACGGGGGATTTTCCTCTCTCACCGCTTCTGCTTTTTAAAAAATTCACTGGAATCTCAGCGTGCAAGCCGCATCTATTTCAGCTCCTGAGCGGCTTTCAAGTCTCAGGGCAATGGTAGCGGCGGTCACTCTCTTTCGAAAAAAACGAAACTCACAAGGAAGTCTGAAGGCAAATTTATTTTCCTGCCTGGGCCACCAAGTGGGCCGAGTCCGGCCGCAGGCACCACACGGCAGATGGGACAGCAGGAGGGGCACAGGGTATTGCCAGTGGTGTGGGGCCGATCACAGGAGCAAGTGACGAACCATTGCTGTCCTGATGACCGATGCCATCGGAACAGGAATCCGTGTGGCATCCCCAAGCCCTGGGCTGGGACGGCCTGACTTGGTTGGGGATCCTGGTGACGTCCCACTCCTTTGCAGCGGGTCTGGGCGGCACCAGGTGCTTCCTAGGCCTGGGATGGGGCCACCCTGCTCTGGGCTTGCTAGCTGCGGCGCCCTCATGCTCAGCTCCCCAGTGCAGGGATCCCATCCTGGCACAAGCGCCATCCTATGCATGATGAGCTGGAGAAGTGGAGGAACAGAGGGAAGGACGGCGTGAGGGATACAGGGATGGAGAAGTGCAGGAAAGGATGGCTGGAGGGTGCACAAGATGAACAGAGGAAAGGGTAGTGAGATCAGTGGCAGGAGGGAGAGCGGGATGTGCAAGACCTGGGGAGGGCAGGGTGGATGGAGAGGAGCAGCTGCTGTGGGAGCGGCTGACGGAGGGAG
>VZSV01000112.1:42493-55305 GCA_013398735.1 Nothocercus julius | reverse complement strand
GCGGTGTCCGTGCAGCGCGCCGGGGGCTCTGTAACCGGGGGGGCTCTGTGCACCCGCTGTCGCGAGCGGAGCTTGTAGCAGGGGCCCCCGTCAGTGTAACCGGGGACTTGCGCTCCAACGCGGGGGAGCCTCTGCGGCTCATCCCGCCGGGGAAGGTTCCGCGGGCGTCCTGGGCGTGGTGGTAGCGCGGACCCTGCACCCGCTTTTCCTGCCTGTGGTGGCACCGCGTCCCCCGGGGATCGTCGCGAGCAGCCGCCAGCGCCCGGGCTGCGTGCGAGGCCGCGCTGCCGTGACTCATTTCTGCACCGCGCTCGCTTGTTTTCCTCGCCGCGGGGCTTTGGCCCGGGGCCCAGGTGTGGGGACATGCCCTGTCCCTGGGGGCCGCCCCGCTGCCGCCCCGGGAAAGCCCGGGGGCTCTCCGGCCCCTGCCTGGAGTTTTGGCCAAGCTGCGGGGGTGGCAGCAAGTCACCAGTGTCACTTTGTGGGAGCACTGCCCATCGCCCTGGAGGAACCCAGGGGCTGTCCCACTGCCATCGTCCCTCGTATCACTCAGGCCACGGGGACCCTTGGACAGTCCCCGGGACCCCCCCAGGGCAGCCCGTGACCTCCAGGAGGGATTTACCCCTCAGCAGCAGGATGTGGTTTGAGGTGGTACAAACCCAGCAACGTTCGCCCCTCCTGCATCAGAGCTGCAACGTGCGCCGGGCTGGAGACGTCCCTGCGTTGCTTTGTGCACTGTGAAGGGCGGCATTGGACCCGGTGCTTTCCAGGGCACTGCCGGCACCTCTCGCTTGATTGTCAGCTCCAGTTACTTGTGAGGGGCACCCTTGGGTGCCAGAGTGTGCGGACCCAGCTCAAGCCCATTTGCACCACCTCCAGCAAACCGTGTTTGGCTGCTTGGGATGGCATAAGCCCTATGGGAGGAAAGGGCCAGGATGATTCAAATCGCTAGCAAAAGAGGGAGAAAAGAGATTTCAGAGCTCTATTTTTATGTTTACTAAAATCTCAGTTACCAAATGCCCCGTTAACCTGCTGGCTTATTTTTGGTAGTGCTGCTGTGGCTGCTCAGCAGCTGCAGCCTGGCGCTGCTTACCCTGCTGTAAGGGGCTTTCTGATGCTAAGCAGTTGCCCTCTGGTTGGGTTTTCCACTTCCATTAATTTCCTAGACCTTGGCTAGGTGCACAGCCTGCAGGCTCTGGGCATGTGCACTTCACAGGTGGCAAAAAGGAGGAGGTCCAGTGTTTTGTCTGGAGCAAAATTGGGATGGAGGCACGGGCTGTTTCCAAAAGTTGCCTACTAAACGTTGTGGAGCTCTGGGAGCTCCCACGTTCACATCAGAACTATTAGTTCACATTAGAACTATACCCTAGGAAGATCAGGAGCAAAAAATCAGCATTTCTGGTGTGTGGCTGTTGCGTCCTCAGCTGCAGGCCCTCTAGGGTTGGAGGGCTCGGACGATGGGTGAGCGGGGCCAGGCATTCCCCCCAAGGGCTGTGCAGCCCCAGCTTGCTGCTGCTCTGCAGCCCGAACCCCAAATTAAAGGTGTGAGTTTGGCACCGTGAAAGAACTGAAGCGAGATGGGAGCGTGTGGGAGGAAGCAGCCTGTGTGCTCCTTGCACGCTGCCTGTGCACGGCAGCCCCACGGCAGAGGGACCCGCTCGCGCGGAGCGGCACTCGCTGGTGGTGCAGCTCCGGTGCCCGGGGGCAGAGGGGCTCGGCTGAGCCCCACGAGGACGTTTCTGAGCCACGGGAGGTTTCTCTCGCTCCCGCCTGGAGCTTTGGGCTTGTGCTCAGGAGCAGGTGCAAGAAGCAGCCGAGGTTCCTGTGTCAGGAACATAGGAACATGTTCCCTTCCACCTCTCTATGAGGCCCTGTGCTGTGTGATTCCCATCGTCACCTTTTTGGAGATGGCCAGGGATAGTGGGGAGACGTTTTTGTCACCAGCCCGCTGTCAGCACTTTGTCTGCAAGGTTCCCACCCATCCAAAGCCATGGCTTGGCCAGGGCTCTCCAGGTGACCTCTGCAGATCTCCAAAGGGGTGTCACCTCATGCTGAGTGAGGGCAGCTGGGCCCCAGACACCTTGGGGAGTACCAAACCCCCCCAAACCCAATATTCCTGGCTTTAACCTCTTGTCTTTAACCACCAATTAGTACAACGTGAGGACTCCTCTCCCCAGAGGCGCATCCGTGTGCCTGCACAGCTGCTCTAATTTCAGGGCTTTCAGCGGCCGGGTGTGATGAAATGGCAATTGCTCCTTAATTAGGAAATAGGGCTGCTGTTAGAAAGGGTTGCAAGATGCGATTTTTCCCTAATGAAAGCTACTTGAATAGACCTCCTTGTAATGAAGAGCAGCCTCATGAGGGGCACTGCCAATTGCTCGTCTCTAGTGTTAATTTTGTATTTCCTCCCCATTGTTTCTAATACCCTCTTGGAAAAGCTGGGAGATAAATGCTGCCTTTTCCTTGCGCCTTGTATCCTGTTTGGCAAGGCAGGAGTAGAGCCTGTGCAGCTGGAATACATGAATGGCCAGGCGTGAACTCCTTCAGACTCACTAATCTCCGATTTCAAGCTCTGCCATTGAGAAAAAGCAAGTCGGGCTTGTGGCTGCAGCACTGGGTCTCCGTGCCCCTGTGCAGTGAGGGCCGTCGCTGCAGTGGGGGTGCCTGGCCTGCTTCCGAGAGGCACATCTGAGCAAGAGATGAACCCGTCAGGCATGAAGGCAGCGTAACGTGCCAGGAAATGCAGCTTGCTTGCCAGCGGGGTGCTGGGCCACACTGACCTCACGTTCGCGTTTTGGTTCTTTTTGTATCCCACGATCAGTTTGCCTTGATGATCTCGGAGGTCTTTTCCAACCATAATAATTCTATGCGCTGGATTGACCCATAGCCTCCCGTGCCCGAGAGTTCCCCTCTGCGTCTCCCGGTGGTCAGAAGGAGCCTGGAGGCCGGATGGTGCGGCTGGGCGAGCCGGCCACCTGCGCGGCATCCTTCCCGAAAGGCTGCTCGGCTGGAGGGCAGCGGGAGCCGTCGCTCCCTGCCCAGCTGCGCCAGCAGCAGGGAGCTGTACAGACGTGCGAAGCCGCCAGTGCCACCAGACGAGAGCGTGGCCCTATTGCTGAGCTGCAAGCGGAATTAGAAAGCACTGCCTGGCCTGTTGGCAGAGCCTGCTTTGTGTGGTGGCAGTTATTGACGACTGGCAATGCTCCCGGGCACCATCCTTGTCCCCAGCTTGTGAGGGGAAGGGGACATGCCTTGGATTTCCCTTGACCGCTTCATGCCTACAGCTGCTGCGGTGCTTGGGGCTAGCGGAGCAGCCTGGGCACTTGTGCCGCTGCGCTGGTCCGTGCTTTGCATGGGTTTGGGCAAGGGTGAGCAGGGCGTGCGCAGTGGCACGGGCTGTCCCATGTGGCAGGAGACTTGTCCCAGGGTGCCTGGGAATGGCGGGGGCTGCTGGGGGTGTCCCGTGTGGTCACGCGGCTCGTGGCTGCCTGGAGCCGCTCCCGCAGGAAGAGCTCAGCCCCGAGACCAGCCCTGGGACTGCCCGCGGCACCGCGCGGCACTCACTGCAAAGGGAATTTTTCTCCTCTATAATCCGGCCTTGGAGTTTTCTGTGCTGTAACAGGGCATTTTTGCTCTGCATCTCGAGGCTAATAGCTGCTTGCAGCAATGGGTGTATTCCTGGTGTGCCGTGCCTTAGGAAAGTCAGCCTTCTCCTGAACTTGTAGAAGTGTTTGCCATCCCTCCCACAAAAGCCCGTTCTTTGTTCGCTCAAATTAGCATGAAGTGTTTCTCCTTTCAGCTGCTTCCCCCATTGCTGCGCCTCTGTTTAAACCCTCAGCTCAGAGGCTCCTCCACAAACAAGCTCTCATCCTTTCAGGTGCCATTTCCCTTTTCTTATTGTTTCTGGCAGTCTGAGCACGTGAAACTTTGAAAATGTTTCTTCGTTCTCAGTGTCTTTGGGTTGATTAACTCGGCAAGCTGGTACCTAGTCTGTGCGCAGCCTTGTATGGCTGGGGCTACGCGATGCTGCTGTGGTGACTCTTGGGTCGGGAGCATTGCAGCCTGGCCGAGGGACCTGCAGTGGCGTCCAGCGACGTCCTGCTGCTCCTCCTCCCTTGGGTTAATCCTGCCCCTCTGAGAGGGCTTCTGCTTGGCGGTGCAGCCTTTGCGAAGGCAGAGCCCACGTACTTGGGCCTCACAGTTTGGGATGCAACTGCCCTGGGCTTTCCAGGCGCAGCACCTTCCCTCTGCATGGATTGTCCTTCTTCAGGTATTCATGGATCTGCACATTTGGGATGCTGTGGTGCTGGAGCCCCCTGACAGCTCTGGATGTGAACGTGTGTTTTGGGAAAGTGTTTGATGCTCTGGGCTGAATAAGCTGGTGCTGGTGGCCGCTGCTGGTCACCGCACTGTTAGCGTGGCTAGGACACCCGTCTCTTCTCGGCCCCGTCTCCTAAAGGTCTGAAGATTCCACGGGTTCTTTCATGATGGTGGTGTGGATGTTGTACCAAGTGTTACGGCCAAAGTGGGATGTGAATCTTTGAGCTTTCAAAATCAACGTGAATCAGTCTTGCTTGTGCTTGGCCTGAGGCTCCTCGGGAGCAGTCAAAAACATCCTTGCAATCACCTTTATTTTGTGGAGCTGCAGCCAGCTGTGTGGGAAGTGAATCCAAGTCTTCAGGCAACCGAGCTAGAGACTGCGAAGGAGCCTGGGTTCCCAGCAGGGCCTCTACAATGGAAGGAAGTAACTCCTAAAGCCTCCTTTGGAGGCACAGGGCCTTGGGGGACAGATTTGCTTGCTTGCTCATGCTGTAAGTTAATCTGTTTAGTGTGTTTGGCATTAAAGCTCACAAAAAGCCTTCTGAAATGGTCGTGCTGCTTGCTGGTAGTGCTTTGTCTCCCACTTGCTTTGTTTCACAGCTGGAGTAGTTAAGCAGAGGCAGATGCAATTGAAATCTCCTGCGTTAGTTTATTTTTCCAAATAGGCTGAAGGATTTGGCATCAGCTCCCGCCATCCTTCGTCCTGGGGGAGCTGCGGGGGGAGGCAGCGCGGGGAAGGGATGGGAGATTTCTCTGCACTAGTGACTCTTGGTGTTGTCCTGCGACTCGGTCTCTCTGCCTTCTCCGTGCAGATCGCAGGGGCTCTGTGCTGCTCTGCGCAGCTGCAGGATGTGGATGGTCCCCAGTGCAGTTACGGTCAATGGAAGCGTTTGCAATGGGAAAAAAATTGGTGATCCTGTGCAGCAGAGCAGAGGGCAACATGGGACATGGGATTGGTTTGGGGGTGAGAACTTTTAGGAACGGTTTGGAGAGGCAGAGGCAAGTGTCGTGCCAGTGGAACGAGCAATAGGGTTTGTTTGTTTTGGTTTGGTTTTTTTTGGTGGTGGTCTCTCATTACCCTCTTTTCTCCTGGTCTTTGATGCTACCCTGGATATGACCATGCTACCCATGTGCAACCTTACGTGATAAAACAGACTTTCCCTGAAGACCATGTCCAACAAATCCATTTCCATGTGTTAAGAACTTTCTTTGTGCTAAGCAAATAGTGAGGCACGGAGCTTCCTGCGAAGTCGAGGGCACCGCTCTGGCATCGTGTATTCCGGGAGGGTCTGTCCTGCTGGGCCTGAAAATAGCGGAAATGACGGGCCCCCTGTCTCTGTGCCCTGCGAGCAGTCGCCGGCCTCCACGGAAAGAGGCTTCGTTAGGCTGCCCTGCCAGGTGAGCAGCCGCGCTGGGGAAGCATCAGGAGGAAGTATCTGATGCTCCCCAAAAGTGCTTCACCTCTCGCTTGGCAATGGCAGCTTGGGTTGCTGTTTTATTTTGGGAAGCACTTTTTTATTTTTTTCCTGTAAATGTTATGTTTGCTCTTTTTTCTTCTCCTCTCACCATTCCTCCCATGTGGCACCGGGCCACTTCTCTGCTCACCTTCCACCTTCTCTGCAAAGCCACCCTGAGTTTCCATTACACGCTGGTGACGATTCTCAGCAGCCTACCCGGCTGTCTTGAACAGCCCCACTATCTCAAGCCTAAATCTTCCTAGGGCTTAGCTTGATACTGAAGTCGTAATTGACTGTGGTGTTGGGTGAAACTTTAACCTTCACTGTTGTGATAAAGACTGATAGAAGCTAAAATTAACTCTTGCATCATGTGGTCAGGGGGTTTCATAACTGGTGCCAGGAACATGTGCATTTCCTCTCTGAAAAGGGAATATATATAACTAGTTTTTGCTTATTCAGATCAGATACGTGCCGCTTGGGCTCATTTCCGAGGAGTAGAAGAGCGGGCTTTTCTTAGCCTGGCTGCGTTTTGCCAAAGCCCCCCAGCATGCGGGCGGCCGTGTCTGGGGCTGCGGCTGCTGGGGTCTGCGCCCCTCGCGGGCTGGCTGAGGGCCGCGGCCGCGCGGAGGTGCCGGGCGGCGTTGGCCGTATCGCAGGAGGGGGCTGCCCCTGTGGTCCTGGCCAGAGGGCGAAGCACAGGCTGCCAAAACGTTGGGCAGTGTGGTCCAGTGTTTCGGCAGGCACGGATGCAGAAGAGAGAAACGGAAGCACCGGGTAGGACAGGATTTATTTATTGTTAGGAATTACCGCTCAGAGGCAAAATGTACTTCACAGCTTTGCAATCCAGGCCTCCTTAGCTGCTCCTCCGCCTGGAGGCAGGAGGCTCGAAGAGGCCCTGGGAACCAGAGGGCTGCAGGCCTGGAGAGGCCAACAGGAGCTTCGTTCCCCGCCCTCAGGGCAACTCGAATCTGTTGCTGCTTGTTCTGACCTCAGGACCGGAGGGACAGAGAAACTTCTTCCTCTTACCTTTGGGTGATCGCCTGTAGCCCCCTTCCTGACGCCAGCGCGGCTGGCTACGTTTGCTCCCGTTCCCTCACCTTGGAGCTTGTTTTTCAGCATCTCCAGCAATGCGAATTTTGCAGCTTCTTGCAGAAGCCATTGCAAAATGTAGCAAACCTTATTCTAACAACAGCAGGGCCATGCATTCCTCCTTAAGCCTTCCGCTTCCCAAAAGCTTGATCCAGACCATTGTGTTAGAGAAGCTAGAAATGACAGAATGGAGATGAAGGGTGAAGCCCTTGTGTTTACCCAGGGATGAGTGAATGGTGGGAGCATCTCTAATTGAAAGGACCCTTGGTGAGTCACTAGGGCTGCAGGCAGAGCAGCATCTTGGGAGGCAGAGGGAGGGCACCGTCCCAACTGTTCTTCTCCTTGGTGGTTTGGTGAGTCTAATTTAGAGATTCTGGTTTCTTGGCATTGAAGTACATCATAGCTTTAAAGGGGGAGTGGGTGGAATTCCCCGTTATCTCTGTCAAGAATACACTAGATCTTGACTTGAAAAATGGTAATTGCAAAGATAAAAATAATAAAAAAGAACATTTTAAAAATAAGTCAGGAGGAAGTCTCAGTTCACAGAATGGGTGATGAGGATGTTGGCAGTCAATTCTGTGCTGGACACACCACCACTGCTGTGTTTTCAGCTTCCTCCGAAGCTTTGCTGCTGGTGCTGGCCCTGGGCTCCGCGAGCAGCCCTGCTCACACCGCTGGCCTCCTGGCGAGCGAAGGCTCGCGTACAAAAGCGATAGAGTTCACAGCCACTTTTAGCTTGTGTGAGTCTGTGAGCAATTAAAAGCCATTTCCATCACACAAGGAAACACATAGTTACACTGACATTCAGACCTTAACATGGAAGCAGCAAAGCTCCACATGACAAGTTTGAGCCCAGGTCGGTCAAAACACGAAGTGACGTGAAGCGTGGTGATCCTCCAAGCAAGGAGCCTTGGCTTCCTAAAGGCTCCTGCTGTTTTTCTCAGTGTCCAATGCTTTAGCAGATGGTGCTGTATCCTCGCTGCAAACCGGATACCCAACGGGCACCCACAATTCCTGAACGGCTACTTTTTTGTTGTTGTTCTCTCCCATCAATTTCTATCAGATCCTGGTTTGGGGAAGAATTCTGTGTTGTTTTCATCTTTCCCCTTGTTCAATGGGGAAGGTGGTGGTGAACCTGTGAAATCAGCACACAGCTGTATTTAATCTGCATTCACTGAACTCTGCGGGATCACGGCTCCCACACTGATGCTCTTATTAGACGCTGCTGAGACTCCTCTGTTACTTTGTCCAGTTGCAGCTGCTGCTGCACAGATCAGGACTCTGGAAGGATGCTGCGTCTGCCTTGCTAATGCCAAAGCTGCTGTTGCTCTGGACTTGTCCTAGCACTGCCAGAAGTTGAGCCTAGCTGCAAATTCATCCTGAGATGCTCTGTGTTTCTTTTCAGCTTTTGGGCCCTGTTTTGCACACTGACTTTATCTTGGTATCTCTAGTTAGGTTTGGAAGGAGATTGTCTTTTCTGCTTCATGAAATGAATCCCTAAAGCAGCTCCTTGGAGCTGCAGTTTAATCAATAATACTGTGAAAAGAAGTTCATTATTTGAAGACATGGTGGTTTCTTTCTGAAATCACCAAAATCTCGTTGTGGTTACATTTTGCACCATTTAGGGATAGCCTCCCATGCTTGTCTAACATTTTCTTATCAGGGACCTTTTTTGATGTGTGAGTGGTGAGCCCTGTGCAGTGCAAAACTGTCAGCAGCAGCTTTCAGTCCCGCTCTTCTCGTGGACAGGTGGGTGCTGGCGCCTCCCTCGCTCCCTCCCGCCGGTTCAAATCCTGCCTGCGGTCGTGGGCCGTGGCGGGGTGAGGAGGGCGCCCAGTCTCTGCCCCTGCACGGGGGCCAGATGGCCGCTTGATTATAGCCGTGTTGCAGGTGATTTGACGACTTTGGGCGAGGATCGATGATTGGGCCTGTGATACTGAATGGGGATTTTCCTACTGACCTCACTGACTCCTTAGGTCTCTGGCTGAAGGCTAACGCATCCTTGGTGTGGAGATAAACCCGTTGCTGCAGGTGACCTGTGTGCTGGACTGTTGATGTTCATGACGGCTGTTGCTAACCTTCATCTGCTCAAAATTTGTAAGTAATAATGTGTCTATTTGCTCTTATTGGTTTGTGTTCTCTGGATTTTCAGTACTCTAATATCTGTCAAATAGCTTCGTAAAACTGTCCTCAGGTGGTTTTAAAGCGCACACTTCATCTTCAATGGTGGGAGTAGCTTATTCTTTTTACAGTGGAGACTTTTAAGTGGCGTGTTTGTAAAGCTTTCTTCAGTTGTTAAATTACTGAGAACTATGTGACCTCTAGCGCGCTTCCTCTGCGCTTGCATCTAGCTGCCCAGAAGTGGAAGTCTAGTGAGGAGGTCTGGGCATCTCCAGCAGACAAAGCCACCTGCAGAAACGTTGGCTTCTGCTTTTGTTTATTATGAATCAATTTCTCAGATGGAAGAAGTGAAAGCTAAACCAAGTGACTCTATTGTAACTTCCATGTTCCCAGTATTGCACAATCGGAACTTTTGGCAGACGTTGAAACATTCCGTCATGCAACCGCTGGGTGAGGAAGAAAGTGTGATTATTCCTGCTTTGCATATGCAAAGTGCCTTAAGAGAACGAGGATGTGTTGCTTGAGGATGGCTGCCTGGACGCTGGGGCAGCTAAGGCAGCCCTCGCGTGCCGGCCCCCTGCGAAGGGGGATTCAACCTCATCGGGACGAGGCAATCTCAGTGACAGGAGCTCTCTGAGCTGCCAGTAGGTGTGGATGTGCTTAGATATTTGCCTAATTTTTGCATAGCTAAAGTTAGGGGAGATGAACCCTACCCCAGGGATGGACCCAGGGTCACTTAAGAGCTCTGTGGTAGAGTAAATAGTTGATCTGGGTTCTTCAAAGTCACTGGATGACTTTTGTTTCAGTTGTTTTCATGCCTTGAACCCTACTGATTTTTTGACTCTGGATGATAATCCTGAAACCACCGTCCCTGAACACCTTTGTGTGAGAAACGTACCAAGAGCTTTGGAAGGTTTTACTTGAGGGGAATTCCCAAAGGATAAGTGGTAGGAAAAGTCTTCCCTTCAGATACTGCTCAATGGGCAGTCTCTCTGTAGCTGTTCCTCTAATATCAAGGGGGAAAGCTTCCTGCTCCATGAATATTGCGGAGGAGTTGGATCTGTTGGTCACTCCAGGTCCACTCCTACCTCAGCGGGCAGGGGTCAAGCGAACTCGGATCTCCTTCCAAGAGCAGGAGAGGCCCCTGCGGTGGTTTGAGCCTGAGCACAGACGTCTGCTGTACTTCGAGAAGAATGAAAGTCGCTGTTTGGACCTGGGCTCCTCTCTGCGGGATTCTCCCTCCCTCAGTCTTTCCATGCCTGAGCTGTGCGCCCTGCTCTGTCATCCTGGAGGCTGCTAGCGAGCACCCAGTGACAGCATGGTTATTTCTGACTAAGTCATTTGTGTGTGGTCTTTATTTTTGTATTTTCTTGAACACGACTGTTCGGTTTCCTGGAACTGTTTGGCCTAAACCAGAGCCCTTTGCATGTTAGTAGCCACATGGCTCGCTCGCACAGCGTGCTGGGTGCCACGTGTGGCTCTCGGATGCGGCAGGAGAGTGAAATCATAGTCCAGAATAGGAAATAGTGACACAACTTCCTCCCGAGTCCAGAGCACTTCTCCTTTGGGCACCACTGCCCGGGAAGGTCAAGAAAGGAGATCCCTGTATACAGGGAATGCAGAAGTGCGGGCTGCTCGCGGACCGCGGCTGGGCGGGCGCTGCCGTGCCAGGCGTGGCTGTTCGGGCTGCGGGCAGGGAACGTTCCTGTGCCAGCGGCTCCGGCCGCGCAGCTTGTGGCCTCCTCTCGGAGCAGGAGGTCTGCCCGGCGCGCGACGAGAGGCAGAGGATGGGTGGGCTGCAGGCTTTGCGGGGCTCTTCTGCCTGGGTTGTTGCTTACTCCATTTCTTCTCCCGCGCCCTTTGGACATTAGTAGTCCGTATCCTTGCTTGCCTGTATGTGATGTTTTAGATGTCAGCCCTGCTTGGGGTACTTTGCTTAGTTCTGCAGGGTTATCACCATTTTCTTTAGCGATTCGTGCTGTGAGGGGCAGTGATCCTCCAGCCAGGGGTTGCAGGAGTTTGGATGTTGTTCGTTTGTTTGTAGCGGCTGTTGCCAGGGTGGGACTGAAGCCGTTGGTGGTTTAGTTGGAATTTTCTTTGACCTAATTTGATTACAGAGTTACACAGTACAGCAAAAACACCACAGGAAAAGGAGTCTATGCAAAAATAGCTAATGCCGATACATGTTCAGCTACACAGATGACTTTCCAAAGTCACGGGGTGCACTCGGTAAGAGACCTTGTGCCTTATCCACAGAGTCCTGGAGAACAGCTAGCCCGGGCAGCTGACGGGGTGCGTGGGGTGGCTGCGGGCAGCGTACGTGCTCACACCATGCGCAGGTGACTGCAGTGAGCCGCTCTGGGACCTGTGCACGGGAGCGGAGGATCCTTCCTGCTCCGCGCTGTGCCCGTTAGGTGCAGAAAGCAGCAGCCAAGGAGCGCGCGGACTTCACATCGTGTACAGAAGCTCTGCTGCCTGCTAGGGCATGGTGGGGTCCGGCTAATTAAAGAGATTGCGAGGTTGGGAGATGCTGGAAAGAAAGACGTTGTGTTGGGAACGTTTTCAAAAGGGGAGGTGCTGTGCCCGACTCCTGGCCGTAAGAAGAACAGGCAGTGCAGAGCGGTTGTGAGTCTGGTGCTACAGCCGGCGCAGGATCTCTGGGGTGTCCCTGCAGTTCTGCCATGGGTTTAAACTGAGGCCTTGGGTGAGTTACTTTTCTTTCTTCTCTTGGCTCCTTGCACCCCTTGTTTTCACCAAAGGCATGGCACAGCAGTGAATGCAGGTGCGTGGGGACGCAGCACAGGCTGCCGTCCCTGCCGGGAGGGATGGGAACGGGTAGAGCGAGCACAGGAAGCCCAGGGGTAAACTCTGCTTCCTTCTACCTGAATTTTTCTGCAAGTGAGCGACTACAATAACCTTGCAAAACTGGCAAGAAATTTCTGGCCAGTGCTGTGTGTATCATTGACCCCTTCCAAAACACAAGAGACGCCGTTCTAGATTAGAATTTCTTGGCTATTGCTGGAGGTCCGTCTCCTGTAAGTAGCCTGTTCTGGGGATGCGCTTGTTCAAAGGCGAAATGGATGAGCTGAAGCTATAGGCTGGAAGAGATTATAGAGACTCTTTCCTATTTTTGTGTCTCTGAGGGTTGCTCTTATGAGAAGCTTTGCTTTGTCACTTGCCTGATTGTTTTGTGAATCTCAGGCTAAGACTAATGGCTCTCCCTTTCTGCCTGAAAGGGTAGGGGTCAACTGTACCATGTGGACCATCCCTCTAATCACATTTCAACTAGAATTCGAGTGTTCTAAAAAACATACACTTTACAACGAGCATTCTAAAGCCCGGAAGCGCCCTCTCCATCACGCTGCGACCACGAAGTCCGCGGAGCATCGCGGCACGCGGGCTGCAGTGACAAACGGCCCAGCGCTCGCCGCGGCCGCAGCGGTGGTTGTGCGGAGCTGCGGCGGCGGGCGGCCCAGGCAGCGCGGCTCTGCCGCAGCGCGCAGCCGCTGCCTCGTCCTGTGCGCATCATTGCCGAAACTGTGCTGAAGTTCGGAGAGAGGGTCTCCATCCGTGACGCTATGAAGGGTCACGGTCCATGCCTGAAAGTGGTAATTCTTGACTTATTTGGACAATGGCAGACAGTTTTAAGACCAAATCTCTTGAATCTCATCAGGCAGCCAAGTCTGCAAAGCTTTTCTGTCTATGCCTGGGATTCTGTGGTGCTTAGGAGTGGTCCTTGGCATTGAGAATGTCAAATAACAAAACCCACCACCACCAGCAAAAAAGCTTTGTTGGAAACAAAACGTTTTTTTTTTTTTTTTTTTT
>VZSV01000112.1:9392-41177 GCA_013398735.1 Nothocercus julius | reverse complement strand
TGATATGTCCTGCTCTCCCAGCCTTACCTGTCAAGGTGAAAAGTAGGGCTGTGAAGACTTCGTAAGGAGTTAAAAATAACAGGATACAAGAAAAACATTTTCATCTTTTCTGCTCTTGCTTTGCAACCCGGGTCTAACAGGACGCTGTGGAACAGGAGACCCTGTCTCTCATTTTGGAGGAGGAAACTGGGGCACAGAGAGGTCACTCAACAGACCATGGGACCTCAGAGCTCTTGGTTTCTATTGCAGACTTTCGGTTCCTCCTGTAACCGCTAGACAACACTGTCCTCCTCCCATCTTAAGGTCTGAGGATCCTGGCGAGTGCTGGGGGAGTCGTTGCCGTTCAGTACGGGCCGGGGTCCCAGGGCCCGGCCACTGCAAATAGCGCGGCCTGATCCGTGCTTGCGATGCCGATGTGCTGCTCCCGCACTGACCCCATTCTCAGATGGGCGGTTTGGACACGGAGAGACCAAAGCATCTAGGCAGGGGGAGCGGGGTGGTTCCAGAGAACGAAGCACTCAAACGGGCCCTGTTTAAGATGCTCCTCTACAGAGCACCTCTTCTCTTGGGCTAAGCATCTAAAATTAATCACTTGCCTTTGGGCGGAAAAGACAGCTGCAAACAGCAGTCAGTGGGTCTTCCAGGGTTCCTTTCTGCAGTCTTGCAGGTCTACACGGGGGTGGCTCTACCTCGGTCTCATATTTGTGTAGATTACCAAGGGTTTTCCTGGACGGGCGATGGACTCCAAATCTCCTTGGTGCATTCGGGTGAGCATTTGCAAGAATGCTAGTGTGGAGTCTGCGCTATGAGGGGGGTCAAGGGGCCTGTCCTGGTTCTCCTCTCCTGGACGCTGCCTCCTCCGTTGCTGGCTGGGTGCAGTGGGCTGAAGGGTTGCAAAGCCCCTCTCGTCCTGCTGAGTCCCCTCTATGCTCATGTAAAGACAGTCAGTGCTTCTAGCAAAGACTTCCTAAAGTGGCTCTTCATGTTCTTGTTTGTTATTTATTGTCTAACTGAGCTCCACAACTAGTTAAAGCCTTTAAAGGGAGCTGCACTCTGGACATTTTCTGAAGTTTGGGTCAGTGACCTGCTTCAGTCAAGGGGGTGCAAACCAAACTGCTCCTGCCGTTTGGCTGAGACTGCTCCGAGGAAAGGGTTCGTTTTGATGCTGCATCCTGCAGGTCCTGGAGCCCCTTTGATGCTGTGGCTCATGGAGGATGCAGGACGTGACAGGCAAAATCAGCCATCGGCCATAACAACATTCCTTACCCTGCTGCCCGCTCCTTTCCAAGCAGGCTGAATTTGCTTTGGCTTATACAAAGAGCAGATCCCTATGGTAATTTGGGGCAAGCAATGCTTGGGCTTGTAAGAGCAATCGTGGTGTTTTGAGATGGACTGGTGCTGCAGTTGCTGGAAGGAGTTTTGTGGGGAAAGAATTGCATGCGGAGCGTTTTCCCCGCGCCCCCGGAAAGTTGTGACCCAGAGCCCTTCACGCTTAGCCCGCTCGAGACGTGCCCTCCCAGACACAGAGGGATTATTCCTTTACCGAAAGGACCCGCTGCTGCTAAAGTCAATTCCCTGCTAACCCGTTTTTCTGCAGATGGTAGAGGGTTCAGGCTAGCTAATTAGACAGGTCTTTACACCGTTGCCATTGATTTGCAGAGTGGAGCCTGTTCTCAGAGGGATGCGAACCTCGCAAGGAGGTCAAGCCCTTCACTTCGGGCTTTGGGATCCCTGACAGGCTCCTGGGAACTCTGCGGTTCACGGCTGCTGCGCTGGTAGATGCTAGAGAAGCTCAAACTCCATCAGTCAAAACAGATATATTTCGTGTATTAATATTTTGAAACTGAAAGCAAAGAAATGTCTTGAGACTTCTGTAGAGGGGAAGGGAAGGGAAATGGGTTGACCGTCGCCGCTGTGAGAGAAGCGCACAGGTCTCCTCAGAGCCCCAGCGAGCTCTGTGCTGGCTGACCAGAATGACCTTGCTTTGCTGAACTCGTTCTTTTACTATTACTTTTTGTAATACCCAGATGAATTAATGTCTAGGCATTCTCAGAAACAGAGAACATTCCTGAGTAAACAGCCAAATTCAGGTATATTCTGAGTAGACAGATAAAATGGAAGGCATGGAAAACCAGCGAAAAGCACAGAATTAATATAGTGGGCAGGTTTTATAGTGGCTCTCAAAGGGTGAAATTGTTGTATATTTGAAGTGTTGTTTGGATACTGGTGCGGTTCCTTGTCTAGCCACAATCATCCTGTGTGACCTGGGCAAAGATCTCCTTGCCTTTACGTGTCTTGGTTGCCCATCTCTGTAAGGGTCATACCGTATACGTGTGCACACACACCCCAAAACGCACACATGCGCATATATATCCCTTTTTGTGTATGTTTATATTTTTTTTCCTGGAAAAAGTAATTTGAGGATAAAGAAATTAAGGATTGCCTAGACTTGGTGTTGAGGGACTGTTTACCCTAGTGTAAATATTTACTTTAATTTGTGATTCTGGGGCAGCTGGGTGCTAATCTGAGTTTTGGGCATGGAGTGATGACACCTTAGGATAGTGACATGTAGCTTCCTGAGATGCGTTAACTTTTTAATGTGGAGTAGAAGCCATGCAAGAGCTGGGGCTTTTCTCTCACTGATGCTCTAATAAAGGAGGACACATCGAGCGTGCTGTCGGGGGCACCCTGCCTGCGATGGTGTGCGCGACGGGATCCGGCATAGCACCCTGGTGCTCCTGGCGCTGCCTTTACGGAGATGCTCCACACGGAGGTCAGAATAGAGGAAGAAATGATGGAATGGGAGATGCTGGAGGCCGGTCTCCGTACCCTGGGAGAGCTGAAGGGTTTCCTTATGGTGCAGGATGGAAGAGGGTAATGCAATTACAAGCTTGAAATTGGTTTCAACCTTGTCAAAGTCTTCTGAGCCCAACAGCCAGATGGGGACCACGTGCAGACAATGTGTGGGGAGCTCAGTGCGATGGGGCCACCGAGCGTTTTGGGGGTCTGGGCTCCGATTTCCTAAATACATCATGTTGTGGGCTGTCGTCTCGCCGCAGAGTGCAGGAGAGCTGCAGCCGGAGCACAACTTGCCCCCATCCACGCTTGTGGCTGCCACGGCCCGTTCCTTCGGTAAGGACGAGCGGCCTCCCGCGGGACGCGGCACAGCTCATCCCCGCACCAGGCCTGCCTGGAACGGTTCTGAGCGGAGCGAGGGCGCGTGGCTGGCCCTGCTCGGGGACACCGCAGCGTGGTGGGAAGCGAGGGCCAGCCCGTTGCATCAGCACCGATGCATCTTTGCCCTCCTGGCTGGCAGCATCTTTGTGATTAAAGGCGATATCTCTAGTGGTCTCATGCTTGCAACCTGGGGATGATAGTGGCAAACAGGACTGAGGGAAGGTCTGGGTGTCCTTGCTGAAAACCCTGAAATGGTGCATCGCGCGCACAGGGTGCACGTGCATAGAGGGGCTTTTCAGCAGCCTCAAGATGTTAATCTTGCCTTGTTAATCTGAGCACCAGTTCATGTTGAAGGCAGCTGGTGTGGGGGTGGTTTAACCTGATGCTGTTTTGCTTTGGGGCTGAGGCCTTGGTTCTTCCAGATAGATAAGAAAATCAACAGCATGAAGCACTTGCCTGGTTCTTGTTTCCAAGCAATCTTGTGTCATTCAGGCCAGGTATTGCCCTCACAATACAATTTTTAGAACAAAGAAAGAAAACAGAGACGGAATTAAAAACAGGAACTCTTACATAAACAATACTATGGTGCCGCTGGTGCTTCGCAGTGTTTCTTCCTGCTCTGAAACATCTGGTAAGGTGGCGTCAAGGCTCCGGGGATTTGCTGGGCTTGCAGAGCCCCTCTGTCCCGGCTGGTCTGCCCTTCCCTGTGGGGAAGTCAGCTGCTAAATGACTGAAAAGCTTTCCGTTCACTTCAATGTGTGTGTGTATGTGTGCATATATATATATACACACACACACATATGTATATATATACTTGTACCCCTGGAGTGTGATACCCACGGGGAGATACCCACGGGGAGAGGGAGGGCTGGTCCGGCCAGATGCCCAGGTCTGGTGGTTACCTGGTATGCACGAGACATTTCTGTGCCAATGCCTTGACCTGGCTCCAAGGGAGGAGGCAAGAGCCGCCATCTGAAGGCAGCAAAGGAACAGAAGTCATCAAGCTGCAAGCCAGATCTCCTGCCCAACATCATCCGCACACAGCTGGTCCTTGGGAGAGCGAGCCAGTCACTGCAACGTGAGCCCAGACACTGGCACGCGAAGGATAAAGGTCTTGATCAGAAAGGAGAGGTTTCATTTTTCTGGCTTAGTTTTACTTTTTGAATTGCAGTTGGGTGAATGCAAATGCCCTTTCGAAATGATTGGTTGAACCGTTTCGCTCTGAATCTTCAAGACCCCTCTGGTCACCACATCTTCTCCTCACACACCCGCAGAGTAGAAACAATTTGCTGAAATCCAGTCACATTCAGTGGGGAATTTGTTTGCCTCAGATCAATTTCTCTAACTCAATCTTTTTCCTTTTCCTAGTTTCTTGCAGACCTAGCGCTGCTTCTGGAAAGTTGATTCTGAAGCAGCGTTCTCCAGGGATCATCAGGGCTGCCCTGGGGTCACCCCCGTGTTGGCCTGCAGGTAGGACGTCGCCCCCCTGGCAGCCGGTACCCGATGCCGGGAGAGCGGGATGGACCCCAGGCTTGTGTGCTCCGAATTCACCTTGCTGGTGCCGGTCTGGCACGAGCAGCTTAGCTCAGCCGCAAGGACAGGCCTTGAATTTAACCCTGAGCACTCGTGTCCGTGTGCTCCCCGGGGCTCAACCACCGCATTCTGCAGCTGGGAGGAGAGGGGATTCACCTGGGCCGCATCCTGACGCCTCCGATGAGGCTGCCTCAATGGGAGCGAGTCATCCCGGCTCCCTTCGCAGCAGCCGGGAGCAAGGTGCCTGCGGTACGACTCGTCTTGGTTTAGGGTATCTGCTCCAAGTCAGTCACTTGAATCGCTCTTTCTCTGCGCTGCCTGGCTGGACTGGCACATGCGGGTTGGTTTTGAGCTGGCTGATGCAGAGCACTGGAAGTCCCACTGTGGATGCGGGGAAATGGGGCTCCTCCCCGAAGCGCAGATCCCCGGAGCGAAGGACGGCAAACGCGTGCAGAGTTAGGGCCCTGCTGCATGTGGAGTCTCTGAAACGAGGAACGGTGGTGATTTGGAGTGGCTGTTTGGTGGCACCTCTTGGCTTTATTTTTTTGGAACTTACAGCCTCTTCACCCCATAAGCCTTAGCCTTAAGCTCCAACTGCCAATACAAGTAATCTTGGGGATGGAATTTGGGAAATCGCATTAAATAATTCCTCTTTGCATCAGTGCGAAGGGCTTGGGTGGAGGCGTGTATGCAGGGTTGATACGTCTTAGGCATTTCCCAGTTTCCTGTTGGGTTTCTCCGCTGATCCCCTTAGCTGTGGGGACTTAGTGATTATTAAGGGTAGCAAAGCTGTACCAAAGGGAGCCAGGGGAATAAGCACCTAGTGATTAGCACACTGAAAATGGCCAACAACGTGGCATCTAAAGCCCGTAGAGCAGTCACTTGGCATCACGGGAGGCTCCAAACGCGTGTTGCCAGCCCCGCTGAGAGCGTCTGCTGCGTGCGCGCTTGGTGCTGTGCAGCCGCGGCGTTCCCGGTAACGCGCGCGGCGCCCGCGCTTTCCGTGCACGGCGAGCGCCGGGGCGCGCTGCCCTCCGGGCCGAGCCCTGCGAGCTCGGCTGTCGTGTGTGCGAAGCTTCCTTGCGGTTGTGCCCCCTCCTCCCCGTCCCCCGGCTCTTGCTCTCCTGTTGTGGTAACTCACAGGCTGCACGGCGCGCTGCGTTTACACCTCGCCCGTGTTGGCTCCTCTCGGAGAGCAAAGCCGCGTGCGGCGCAGACCTGCGGAAGCCCGAGGGAGCAGTTCGGAGCCAGCCCTCCCTGCGCTATGGCCGCCTTCCTCTCTGGACCTCGTCTCCCTTTCGCGCAGCTCAGCCTCATGACGTGGCGCTGGGACGCAGAGGCTTTGCTTGTTGCATTGCAGCTTAGCTGCTTTCTTGGTGGGTCTGCTGCTGCTCGCTACAGGGAAGGGGCAGAGGCAGTTGTCCTTCTTCCGATTTTCCCTGGAAAGGCTTTTCTCACCCGCGGTGGTGCTGATGCTTGGTGCCTTTGTTGCACCGCCATTTCTGAGCTCTCGGCTTGGAGACCTTTTGCCTCTGGTCAGAGATGTTTGCTTTTGATGCACATTGGTGTGCAGTGTTTCTGGTCCTGATCAGCAGCCCAACAGGAAGAGGAGGAGTAGAAATAACTGCACAAATATGCAGTTGTTAGGTGAGACTTAGCTTCCAAAACATCCTCACAGTCTGCTACTCAGGGAGACCTCTGTGTGCCCTGGGCTATATTATGGCCATCAATCTGCCTTCCCGCAGAGCAGTTTCCATTTGGAGAAGTGTATAGTGAATTAATTTGGACTTCTTTCTGCAAAGAAGCATCCTCTGGTCCAAGCTCATGGTTTGGCTCACCTGGGCCAGCTCTGCGTAGCTGCAAGTCAGATGTCTGCTCTGGAGTTCCTCACCCTGTTTTTAGAGGAGAGGAACAGGCATGTCTCAGTAGGATACAACTGAACATCTTAGATGCCTCTTGACATGAAATGAACTGCCCCAGGATAGCCAGGTAACTAGTTCCTAAAGAGGTGTCTGAATTTAGCCGCCTGCATTTTGAGATGAAGCAAACCCCACGTTTTGGCTTCCTTGGTCTGTGTCTTCCTGCAGTGCTGCAAAGAGCTGCACCCAGTGCCTAATTGCTGTGGCTGTGCTGTGTGCAGCATGGGGCTGCCCAGTAACCTGGCAGCGACCTGGCAGCTTTTCTTGTGCACAAAAACTGGGCGCTGCTTTGCCTCATTTGTGTGAACATCTGTAGCTGCAGTTCAGTGTTAAAAGGACTCCGTAATATCTTCCGTACGTTAGGTGCTTTCCCTGCTCTGCTGTGGGAGTCTCATTCAAGCAGGTTCTCAGGCGCGGTGAGAACAAGAGGTGAGCTCTGCGTCTTAGTAAGCTTTCCAGTTCTCACCATTTCTGGTATAAAGGAGTCTTGCAGATCATCAACACAACAAAACTGCCCCCTCCTCAAGGAGAACTCAACTCCCGCAGTGCTCTGGTCTGCTGGACCCTAAGATCTTGATATTGAGGGAGCTACCAGGTGAGCGCCTCTCCCCTTTCCAAGGAGAGTTTTACTAGTAATGCATCATATTTTCCTTCCTTGCAGTGAGCATGCTAAGGGTTTCCCCTTCCATTTCTGTGCGGGAATAGCAGCGTGGTTACTCCACAAGTGTGTTTTCTCCTTGTACTGCAGGTTTTATCTTCTTCTTTGAGACGAATTCATGGTCGAAACTCCAGTCTTCTATTTCACTCCCAAAGGCTGCAGTTTGTTCAGAATCACATTTTGTGTCAAAATCCCATGCCAATTTTAAGACCATCAGTTCATATACTAGTTTGTTGCTTATCTATTGCAGCCAGTCTTTATCCAGCATCCCAGAGCAGGGGACTAACTGCTGTGAAACTTTACTTCCTGAGCTGTTCACGAAACCTGTTGCTCGTGATGCTGTTGGGCCGGCCCAGCAGGCAGTCCCGTTCTTCCCAGCAGAAGTGCCTCTCCGCAGCAGCTCTTGGACACCCCAACAGCACACATGCCAGTGACAGTTGGGACTGCTCCTTTCTGGCTTTAGTTTGCTACACCGAAGTGCTTGCTGGACTACCCAGATACCCCTTGTGCCCGGATGGTCTTTTCCTGTGCAGGATCATCAGCACTGAATCCCTGAGCCTGTGTTGATTCCTGAAGCTGTTTCTTCTCCAGTTGCTTCTCTGCTGGTTCCCGCACCCTGAGGGCAGCGAGCGCTCACAGCTTTGGCTCCGGGTGCGTTTGCTCAGCCCTCAGCCTGCTCCTTGCTGGGTGCTCAGGTCCTGCTGTCCCTTCCTGACTGCCTTTGTGCTTTGCTTGCCCCTGAATTCTGCTCTAGTCTGTGCCTGGCTCACAGACCTGTCCCTAAGATGTTCAGGTTCCTCCTTGGAGCAGAGTGTGAATGAGCTCCTTGCCCTACTGCTTCTCCTCCGGTGTCCCTTGACTACCTAGATGGTAAGAGGTGCTAGAGCTGGGTTTGGCAAGACAGCACTGTAGTTTAATTTCTGCTTCAGCTTTCCTTCATGTCCTGGGAGAAGTTGCTTATTATTTTGTCTTCTCTTCCTTTCTTCCCTTCCCACCTTAAATAAAAAGGGGATGTGGGGGAGGATAATGGTGCATCCTTTTCCTGGTGCTTTTATTTTGCTTTGTGGTAGGCTTTTGCTACGTTTAAATACAGCAGGCAGCATCGTGGGGACGCTGCTGCGCTTCGTGTTTGTCATCAGCCCTGTCCTTGCATTATAGCTGGGGAGAGGGAGCAGTCCCTGGGGCTCCAGCCCAGCCACTGTTGATTACGTAGGAAATGAGAGCTAATGACAGGTTTTTCAGTCCTGCCCCACACTGGCCCATAGTACCATCCTGCTGCGGTGGCAGTGGTAATCTGGGCAAGCTGAGGTGGTGTTGGGTGGGTGAGGATGTGAGCAGGCGGCTTTGTGGAACTATTGGTAGCGATGCCCGAGCAGATTCCTCTCTTATTTGTTCTCCGCAGCCTCCTTGGGGGTAGTTTCCACTGGTTATCCTGGGCCTGCATTCAGTAGTGGCTCAGTCTGGGCCTTGCTGGCCAGCTTTTGAAAAGACCCATGTCACTTTTCTGCTGCCTGATTCTTCACTGATTTGGGGAGCGGAGACTTCCCTGAGCTCGGATGCTGCGGTCTGAGGAGTGAAGGTCGCTCGTGGTGCTCCCTGTGCTTTGGTGCGCTACGTGTGCTCAGCCCGCGTGCGGGGCTTGGGGTAAGAGCCCTTTTGCCCTGGCTCAGCAGCACAGGAACCTATGGCCCTGTAAGGAAATAACACGGTGCCGGAGGGTTTGGGGGGTGTGTGCTCTCCCTGCGCGCGCCCTGGGAGGATGTTTGTCAAACTGGTTGCCTCCCGGCTCTTTTGATACCGTGCCTTTGTGTGGTTTGAACGAAATGTATTATCACCTTCATCTGGCTGTTCTTTGAGGTACTGCACTTACTTAGAGGTAAACAGAGAGTGGATGAAGTGTGAATCTTAAAAGTCGCAGTTTCCTTCTCTCTGCCTCTGATTTCTACAAGGGCTTCCTCCAGCTGTTCCCTCTCTTAGCTCTGGGTTTCTATCTTTAGCTCCCATGCAGGGTGTAGAGGAGGCAGTAAAATCTTGCAAGACAAGGAGAGCTAAGACCAGGGTTATCTGCTGTCACCTAAGCATAGCAGATACTTCCACTGGCGTAGCAGGTGTCGTACGTGTGCTCTGCTACGTAATCACATATGCAGCTCCCTTGCTGCGTGGGGCCATGTCTGTGAGGGCACCGGTGCTGCCTTGTTCCCTACTGCCCATTTGCGGGAAAATGTAGAAAGTTGAGGTGCTGCTTGAGAGAGACGTTGACCTGGCTGATGTGGCTTGTATAAGAATCTTCCCCGGGAGAAAAACAAACAACAAACCCACCAAGAAGAAAAAGCCCTAGATAGAAGCCGATTGCTTTAATATCAGATGAAGGGTTGTCTTCCCATTTGATAGCACCAGCCCTGGCTCCTTTTTCTTTAGTCGCACGGGCAGCTTGAGCTGTGTGCCCTGGGCGCCGCCACAACTGCAGGCCGTGAGCTGAGCCAGGTCCTCCCGCCCGGCCATGGGGGAGCATCTCACTGACGGATCTGCCGGAGCACCTGCGCGGCGCCTTCCCGAGGCGATCCCTGGCCCGAGGGGCCGTTCTTCATCTCCTGCTTCCTGCCGTGGGTGCTCAGCCAGCAGCCCAAGAGCAGGCGGGGCGGGAAGGGGCGTTATCCTTCTGCAAAGGTCTCCCGGGGCTTTGCGCAGCGCAGCGAGGCGGTGCTGGCCGGTCTCCCTGCCACGGGGTCCCTCTCTGGCGAGGGGCTGAACTTCCAGCCAGCTCCTTTCCCATCCGTGAATGTCTCGGAGGAGCTGCTGGGATTCCCTGCTGTGGAAGGGGAAATCGCGGTTGGTGCCACGGCTGCCTGGGTTTCCCCCCGTGAGGGGGTGATGTGAGCGGAGCAGGACGCTCCTTGCAGTAAAACCTTCGTGTCCCCATGGATTCGTGGTCCCTGTGTGCCCTGGCCTGGCCGCATGGTGTCCACTATTTGCCCAAGTTCTCTCTCCAGCTTGACTGCTGTGTGCACAGCAGGAGCCTCTTCTCCCGGGGCATGGGGGGCACGAAGGACTGGAAGGCTTCTCCTTTTTTCTGGCACCAAGGGGGCGAAAAGTCATGAAAGTAAAAGGTCACGGAGCATTGAGGACAAACTAACTGACTGTGACTGGAAACCTTCCAGAGATTTTTGCGTCCATAGAAAGTTGCCCTGAAAACTTCTCAAGTTTTCTAAGAACCTTCCTAAACTACCTTTGGTGCCATTTCTCACTGGTCTTAATTTGAATAATCAAATCAAACTTGTTTCCTATTAGTGAATTCTCAAGTCACTTAGGGCATCCGGGGCTCAGCTCCAGTTCTGTTGCAGACCTGTGACGCTGCTAAGTGTCAGCCATGTGCCAAAACTGAACCGAAACAGGAGGAAACCTTGGGGCAAGTTGCTTTGAATAATCCCCTGGTCTGAAGAAAACCGTGGGGCTTAATGCTGTCCCTGCTGCCACCGAGGGCACTGTAACGGTACCGGCAGGGTGTGATGCTCGCCAGAAGGAGCCTCTCTCTCTGCATGCCTCGTCCTGGAGCTGTTTACAAGCAGCTCATCCTCCTCGCTGTGGTTCCCAGCTTCCCAGTTCCCCTTTCAGTCTCCAGTTCCTCTTGCCGCCTCCACCGGGGTGTTTCGCATGTGCAGTGCTGATGGTGGGTGCTCGTCCTGCATGAGACGGAGCGGAAAGATTTACTGTGACGGGTGGTGCTGGGGCTCTCGGGTGACCGCCGGCCTCCTCGGAGCTGCGCGATGCGAGGCAGCAGGGAGCCTCTCCAGACGAGACCTTGCCATTCCTTTTCACAGGTCTGGCCCTTGTTCGAGGGTGGCATTCAGTGCTTGACAGACCATGTTCCCGAAAACTGTTGTGTCTCCTAGGAGCAATATCTCGAGTGGCTTCATAGGAGCACGGAAAGGATGGGTGTGCATGCAACGCACACGGCCCAAAGTGCTGCTGATTTGTGACAACCTGACATCGGAAGGTTGCTCTTTCTTTTCTCTATGTTTTTCTCTTAATTCATCCCTCAAAACCCTTCTTTATTCCCTGGGATGTTCTTGTACCAGCTCCCAAGAACGTATTTGACACGTAGAGAGCAGTCAGGAGAAGCCCTCGTCTTTCGTAACGTGTTGTTCTGCTTGGAAACGTGCAAAGCATTGCCTTGGTGACGAGGGCATCTCAAGAGGGGATTTGCTTCGGAAGTGTTGTGAAACAGCCACTGTGGGCAGATTGCTGCACAGTGTCTGCGTGGTCGCTTCCACTTACACCAAACATCTTGTTCCGGCGCATTTATTTCTTTGATTATTTTCCGGAGATGCTCAGCACTTCATAGATCATCTTCACAGATCACTGCTGCGCAGCACTTGAAAAGTCTTCTCTAGTGCTCCTGAGATATTTAACAGAGCTTTTTGGAAACTCTGGTTACATCCTCCTGAACTGTCCCCTGCCTTGTTATTTCGTCTGTGTGGGCGGGAAGGAAGGGAGAGTTTGGGGAAAAAACAGTGGATGAGCCTGAAAAGTTCCTCCTGGGCTGTGGTGGACAAACTGAGTCCCCTCCCACCAAAGAGTCCTCCACAATCACTGGCTGGGGGGAAAAAATTTCGATTTACGTGCGATCCGTGTAAGGAAAATAATAGACAGAGAATCTGTGTTTTGTGGTTTGAAAATTATGATATTTAGTCTGTCATTCCCTGTCCTTATGTTTGCTGCCCATTCCGCGATGGAATATGGGAGGCCTCGGGAGGCGGGCGCTGGGCTGCGCGGGATCCGCTGGGAGCGCGGGCCGGCGGCGCCGTCTCCTCCGGTGGTCGCTGGGCCCCGGAACACGCTGACGTGCGAGGAGGTGCCTTTTCCTTTGCGAGCTGGGTCTTGTGAAGGGTACTTATGAGTCACACCGTCCTCTTAGTCACTGCTTTCCTCCTGCCACCAGTCGTGACTAAGATGCTGATGGGCACATCTCCGCTCGTTCAGTGCCGTGCACCCCGGCACAGCCCTCTCGGGCGCTCCCCGTCCGCACTCGGGAGATGGGCAAAACTTCCGTCAAAGGCTGGAAGTGCATACTGGAGCAGTAAGAAACTAGGAGCAGGAGTCCGCAAGCTCCTTGGGGGCGAAGGAGAGAGCTCGCGCCTGGCAGGTCAGTGTCCCCTTGCTGTGGATGTGCTTTGGACTTGTTTCGAGCTGTTTGTGGCTTCTCTTGAGCATCAGAAGAGCCAAGCAGCGAGGCTGGGTGTGGGTCACCGGGCTTCCTCAGCTGTTGGGGACCCCAGGATCCAGGGACCGCTTTGCAGAGCTGTCCCAGGGAGTTGCCAGGACAAAGGCTGTGCTGGAGGGCCCGTGCCCCCACGGCAGCCGGAGGCTGGGGACGGAAGGGACTTGCTGGAGGCTCTGCTGGAGCACTGAGTGCACTGGCAGTCCAGCTCTACCAGAGAAAGCTGGTAAAAAAGTATTTGGGGGGAGATTTGTGAATAGTCTGAGCAGGAGCACATGGCATAGGGAAAGAAAGGAATGTGCTGACCTGGCTGAAAGCAGAGGCCCCCTCAGCTGATGTTTTTTCTGGTGTTGGCAGGTGTTATTTCTGTTTTTTTCCCTGCGATATGCTTTGATTATACGTGTTGATTTTCGCCAAGAGGCAGTCTGCAAGAGATTCCCCGTGTGTTCGGGGGAGGTGGGTGCGCGGTTGTCAGCGTGCCTGGGCTGAGGTTGCAGCGGGGCGGGAGGTTGCCGATGGCTCACGGAACGGGCGGCCGTGTGACTGCTGCTCTCCTGGTTTTATTTTCAGGGCCCTTGGCTGGTGCTTTGGAACAGGGTGGGATAAACCCTTCCTGCCAGGCCAGGGCTTAGGTTTGTGCCCTGGCCGCTGCAGGAGAGGTGGGAGGCGCGGAGAGCCGGATTGTGCAAAGTGGGCAGCCAGGCATGCAAGCTGCTGTTTCACAACATCCTCTGGCATCTGGGCTCAGCCTGACCCCACAGGATTTTTCTGCATTGCCAGAGGGGCATTCAGACCTTTTCTTCGTGTTGGCTGTAGAGCAGCAAGGGGAACAGTGAGGGAGGCATCGTGCAGCAATCCTGGCCGTTGCATGGTTAGCACTTGGGGTTTGCAGCCGCCACCGGTGGACACTAGAGCCGCCAAAAACGATTCCTGTACAACGCAGACAGTAGGAGCTTGGGGTCTTCTGTCTCTTTTTCCACTCAAGCCTATTGCAAAGTGTTGCAGTGCTGATCTCTCGCGATGCTATCATTGATGGAAACTAACCCAAGATTACCTCCTTGCCACAAGCGTATGTGCAGGACTTTGTCCCACCAGCAGGAACCGGGAGGGCACAGATGTGTATGTGACGTATCGGGAGGGCGGCTGCAAGCCCGCTGGCCTCGCTGGTGCGCAAGTCACGAGCACGTGCACCTTTGCCATGGTTGGGAGCGGTGTGGAAGATGACGGCTGTCGGAGGGGAGCGGGGTGTTGGCTTCGGGACTGGAAAGGGAGCAGCAGCTGAGCTTGTTTCCTTGTTCTCGACTAAAGGCCTGGTGGGCTAATTGTCTTCCTTCTCTCTCTTCAGGAGATGAATTAAAATGCAGCACACCACGTGCACGGAGGACAGGATCTATCATGCACTGGAGAGATGTCTACATGGGCTTAGCAGAGATGCTGTCTCCAGCAGATGGGCTGGTAGGTGACCGGATGGCCCTGGGCCAACCTCACTTCTCTGATGGAGGACGAGACCAAGCTCTTCTGTTCTTCTCTCTCTGGCTTGCATTTGGCTTCTGTTACCAGCCTAACTGAGCACTTGGTTAGGAGTGACCTGCTGGGATTACTGGGGGAGAGGAAGCCTTTTTTCCCCTTCCAATGTTCAGAGTTAGAGGTTGGATCCTGCCCAATCCGTCTACCTGTGCTTCTCATTGCAGTGGGAAGATGTGTACTAAGATGCCGAACGATTTGAGTTATGTTTCGCATAGGTAAAGACCTGACAGATCCTGTGCATCCTGCCAGTCCTTCCTACATCAGGAACATCTCTTTTCACCATGAGGAAAAGCTTTTTTGGTTTAGCCATCCGCCTTGCTTTGCTTTGATACAAGTATATCCCAAAACCTGTGTGAATCTCTCTGCTGCATTGTTAGAAACAAGTGTTATATCAGTCTTACTTAAATCTAGCTCAGATACCATGTTGGTCCTGAGGACCTGAGCCTTGTTTAGAGGGCTGCAAGGGGATTCAGCGTGGGGTCGCGAGGGCAAGGCAGCAGTGCAGCAGAAGCCCTTTCCAAAGGACGCTCCGCAGCTCCTTCTCCTACTAGCACCTTTGCACACTTTTACACTGCAATTAAAGCCCTGGCTAGTCTTGTGGATAAAAGTGTATCATGAAAGACCTGCAAGCAGTATCCTACCTGCTGCTGTGTGCTGGGGTAATCTCTGCCTGCGCTCGTTTTCTCGCGCCCACAGGAGTGGTGCCAACTCTCTACCCTGTAACATCACTCCAGGAACTTGATTTCTGCTGATATCACCCAGGACTCCTGGGTCCTTTGGTCTCTCCACGTTGTGGGGAGCAATCCCTGAAACGTGACCTACAGTCGCTGTTCCTGGAAAAGCAGCCTTGCCTTTGGCGCTGTTGAAGTGCACGCTCGAAGGCGTCCAGCTCGCCAAGCATTTCATTGTGCTCACTGCAACTCGCCTCTTCCCGTAATTATAGTTAATCAATCTCTGTGTCACTCACAAACTTCACCCTCGCGTAATCCCAGACCTCGGTGTTGTTTGTACGGGAGTAGCCTTTAGAAAATGACTTCTTCACAATTTGTCCAGCTCATTAGCAAAGGTAAGACTTTGCAGGGCTGCAATTAGGTGGTAGTGGCCTCTCTTAGAAATAGCCTGGTGACTTCCCTGTTCCAAATGATTTTCCGCTCCCTATCAGCCTGCTTTCGGTCCGCTTCCCATAAGCTTTGTGGATTTGGCAAAGTGACCTGGCATTACTGGGAGAATCTTGGATGTTTTTCACGTCAGAAAGTTCCCTTTCATCAGCCACGCTTGTGCTCTTGCCAGAATCTTCAGTAAACAAACCCCGGGTTCTGTAGTCGCTGGTAGATGCAGTGTTAACAACTGCATCGTCCCCTGCCCGAGGGTACCTTCTCTGGACAGCCCCTGGGCAGAAGTTCTCAGCCAAATCCTTTAGTACTCTTGGATGTGGGTTTTCTTGTCCTGCTGACTCTTCGGTTTGCTTTGAAGAGCTGCTGTCTCACGTCCTACTCGGTCGCAATCGGAATAGGAAATATGTTGTTATTGCAATAACATACGTGATTTGGGAAGAAAAAGAATAATGCAGATATCAATGTACAGCCCCTGAGAAGGCGTCCTGTTTCTTTTCAAAAGTAGAGCAGAAATGTTTTTCATTTTCTGTCTTTCCTGTGTTATGAATGATTTTGTCCTTGTCTCTTACCAGGTCTAAGCTGTTATTTAAAGCAAGTTTCTGTTCCTCATATACTTGATGAATCCTTCCATCCTGGTCTTAGCTGTGCAGTAGCCTTATCCTTTTTACTTTTTAACTTCTTATATCACTTTTCCAATTTAATTGCTTTTCCCTCCTTTTCATCATTTCTAAACGGTAAAATAATGCACTGCAGACTGCAGTTCTTTGGGTTGGAACGCCACTAGAATTTTGTTTTTCAATTATTCAATTAAATTTAATTATTTAATGCTTTATTTCTACACAATAATTTTACAGCAGGTTGCTCCAGAGCAGCTGAGTGGTCACTTCCAATACATCATCATCATCTCCCCGCAGAAATAGGTGACTGAGTACCTGAGATTTGTGAAGCTAGCAAGGAGGAGAAATGGCTTTGCACAGTCACAGCTTGGCACTCCAAGTCTGCCCGTGGTGGCATCTGTGGGCTACATAGCACCAGCCCAAAGCTGGTGATAGGGCGTGCAGACAGCAGTATGTTGAGCAAATTCTGACTTTCAGACCCATTGCCCCAGGCTTGCAAGGGGTTTTCTCACCCATCTCCATCCCTGGAGATATTCAAGAGTGGCCTGGACGTGGTTCTGGGCAACCTGCTCTAAGTGACCCTCTCTGAGCAGGGGGTGGACCTAGATGGTCTCAACCAATCCCTCTGTGGTTGGGGTCCAGCCACACGCAGCAGGATGCTGGTGCCTAGGTCCCGTTGTGTGATGGTCCTATTGCGTGGGAGACCATGATGGGTCACGGAGTTGCTCCCAATCCCAAGGCCACTGACATTTCTTGGGGTAAGGAAAGAGCATCAGAACTGCTTGTCCTGGCACCCACAGTCCTCATGAATGGATGTCAGAGTAGGTGGAGGCTGGGCCCAGAGGTGCCCGAGGTGGATGTGGCCCAAGAGGTGCCAGGGAGGCCAGTGCAGGTGGGCCAGGCTGCTGCACGGGACATGGGAGCGGCGGTTCAGGATCCCCAGAGGTCTCCACGGGGCTGCTCTGCTTGGCAACTAAGCGGCTCCTCGCGGAGTAGACGGTCTTGAGCTCAGTGCTGGATCCTGCAAAGCAATTCCTTTAGCTGGTGAGACCTCTGCAGTCCTGAGCAGCCTCTTGAAATAACTTGGGGAAATGATGACGTCTTTGCTTTTTGTCACCTGCTTGGTCTGTGTCGCCTCTGGCAACACCCATTGCTTGCTGTGGGGCAATATCACCTTGGTTATTTCTTTTCTGAGCGGCTGCTTGCCCCCTGTGCAGAGCATCAAAGGGGAAACATCAACCGCAGCTGCCAAATTCAGGAAGGAGCCACTCAGCAAGGAGAGGGCGTCTCGGTGCAGTTCTGAGAAAAGAATCTTCAACCCTCATCCTTCCGAAGCCGCCCACGGGCCCTTCGCCTGCTGCTGCTCGCGCGAGGCGCCCTGCCCTAGTCTTGGTCGGCGCTGATGGTAATCAAAGCGAGAGCAACGAGTGTGGCTGAGCTCCTCTGCCGCGTGCACCAGTTGGGCCCGGGCTTGGTGCTCACCGTATCCCCCCTCCACGGTGTTGAGCCCCCGAAGGGAGGTTTTTCTTGGGATCAGGTAGCGGAGGTGTGTAGTGGTGAGCCCTAGATTGCACAGATAACAAGCACAGTGCCCTGCGCTGGGCTTTGTGACCAGTATAGAGCACGGCCTTGTTCAGGCACACGCAGGGTCTCACTGTGCTTTTGCCTCCATTCTGTTGTCGTGGGACAAGCTGGGACCCTCGTCCCTGTCCCCTGTGGGGTGCGTTCACAAGGGCCGCTCTCGGCAGCGTGGGCTCGGAGCTCTCCCGTGGCGAGTGCGTCGGGACTCCGCTGGCTGCGGTTGCGTGGTAGGATGCTCCTTGCTGGACCACTTGCCTCGGAAAAGTCGAACCGACTTGTTTTGGCTTGTGTTGTTTTACTTTCCGCTTTCCTGCGCTGGGAGGCGCTTGGCTGCTCTGCGACAGCCCTGCCTGCTGGTGGCTCTGATCAGCAAGGTGTGCAGAGGGGTTCCGCACCGAGGCAGGGCTGTCCAGCGTACGTCATTCGGCAGCGGGGCTGCAAGGGGAGGCAGGTCTCCTGCTGCGATGGGCGAGAGCACCCCGTGGCAGCCCTGCTGCAGGGACTCCAAGGAGACACCTAGGAGCATCCCCAGCTGCTCGGGAATCATAACAACAAATAATTTTGCAAGAATTACAGGTGAATGCAAAGTCCAGGAGAGAGAGCAGTAACAGTGTGAGCTCCCCGCGTGTCCCTGCCTGCTGCGGAGACAATGCTGGTTTTCTCCACAGGGAACCCATAGGGTATTTCCAGAGGGCAATTCCACTCTCTGGAAAAAACTAGGATTAAATATGAAAATGCATCGCTAGATTTGTTTTCTCACCATCTCTCCCTGGCCCATTCTGGCCCTTGGGAACAAAACTGATGCCATGTTGCAGCTCTTTAAAATCCTCTCTGGATGCTGAAGCACCCGTCGCATCCTTGGTGTGTGGTGCAGCCCTCTGGGCACCTGCAGGAGGATGGAGTGGGAAATGGCCCCATCCTGCGCGGGAAAAACATCATGCTCAGTGCCCAAATACCTTTACTAGCTGAGCTCCAGGGAATATGTCCCCAGGGAGTAGTTCCGCTCACGGCACCAGGACGTGGGTGCTGCCCAGGCTGTGTGTGCAGGAAGGTGCTGTGGGGAGTGAAGGCAGCTCCCATCGAGGTCCCCGTGCCCCTGATGTCCTGGCTGATGCCTGGTGGCACTGGACCCTTCCTTTTGCTCCTTGGTCTTTTTCTGTTGTGTTTGGGGTTTTCTCAGCTGTAATGTGTCCATTGGGGAGTGCTTTTAGCCAGGGCTCAGCTGCGCGGGGGCTTGAGTAGCGGTGCTTTGCCAAACGTCGGAGCTCAGACGTGTGTCTGTCTCTGCTGCGGGGGCTGGTGCAGCCCAGGAAACCCCCACTGCAATTTCCTCCCCTCTCGCTAGAGCAAAGAGGAAGGAAAGAGCCTGTATCTTGCTGGGCTATTTGTGCCTGCGGTCGCAGTGGCGCAGAAAGCAGCTTGCTCCTCGTCTGGGGATGTGCTGAGATGTCATCCAGCCCTGCTGCTCTCACCTGGCCTCCCTTGTCACACTGACTGCCGTGTGAAATTCGGGCCGAGCCTGCGCAGGGGTGCCCAGAGTGCCCCGGCAACGTTCTCTTCAGCGATGTTCCTGCCAGCGCTTACCGCTCCTGCTGGGATAGTGGCCTTCTCGGAAGCCTCCCAGGGCTTTCCCTGGAGGATGCCGTGCTCGAGGACAGTTTTGATTTACTTGAGCAATCTGCTGGGTTCGTGTCTCTGTGCAATTATGCTGCTTTAGCAGAGGAGAGAATTTCAGAAGGAAACGGGAGCATATTCAAACTGACAAATTGCTGAGGCTGTGCCCTTGCAAATGGAGTACAGCAGTACAAGGGCCCGGTAAGAGCATTTTGTTTTTACCCAAACCCAGCAAAATACAGGTAGTACTGCAGGAAAATTAAAGATTGCAACCGTACTTAGTCTCGCTTGCATGCTTGTGCTTGGCCATGGAGTCACAGGCTGCTATCGGCCGTCCCCTGCCTGACTTGGTGGCCACGGATGAAGCAGCTGGCAGATGCGTCGTTGTGCGTGTTTGCACCGTGGGAGGAACCACCGTACGCGCTGCTCCACCTCGGACCTGAGCCGGGTGTCAGGGCTGCCTGGGAACTTTCTAACGGAATCTTCCTCCTCTGGAAAATGTTGATTTGCTGGAAGTTCAACATTACCTGGCAGCTGGCAGGGTTTTCCTGCATGGGACAACAACTGCCCTATTTGCTCAACTGTGAGCTAGGCGTAGAGCTGAGGAAGCAATAAAACATCTCGGTGAGCAAGTGCATGTTCCTGGAAGAGATGCATGAAGACTGTGCTTTTGGCCGTAGCATTAGTATCACCTGTCTTGTCATCGTCTTCAGTGGCATTTTGGG
This sequence comes from Nothocercus julius, assembly GCA_013398735.1. Lineage (NCBI taxonomy): Eukaryota > Metazoa > Chordata > Aves > Tinamiformes > Tinamidae > Nothocercus > Nothocercus julius. The sequence goes on along the minus strand of VZSV01000112.1, from coordinate 21,493 downwards.
GCTGGTGGGGAGGTGTTGCCAACTTGCAGCATGACTGGAATTATATTGATTTTTCCTCTTTGATCATTAGTCCCATGTCCCTGCAATGAAAGATGCTCTGCTTCTCTTTACTTTGCCTGGACTGAGTGCGGGGGAGCCCTGGTGCTGGTGCCATCCGGATCCCGCTGTGGGCTGAGCTGGGCAATGCTGACATTGAATCTACCCAGTCTGGTAAAATCCCAAGAGAGTTTGAGGCAGGTGGCTGCTCTTTTCCTGGCAAACGTGTTACTCGGTCCTTCTCGCTCTGCAGAGCCGGATCTGCCCCTAGAGTGGCCACAGCTGAGCAGAGGAGCTGTGCTGGCCCTCGCACTGCTCCTTTCCTCCAAGGCCATGCAGGAGGTGTTAGGGTGGAGGTGGCCCCAGAGGAGCTGCAGAGACAGGAAGAGCAAAGACCTTGAGAGAGCCCTCGTGCCTTGGTCAACAGTAACATCCCAGCAGTGAGAAACGGGAATTCTAGGAATAGGCCAGCGATTTGGTCACCTTGCTCCAACTTGCCTTGGTTTCTCGGTGGCTGTGCCCTCAGGAGGGAGCTGATGCTGAAGGACGGAGAGTGCCCGGCTGGCACTCCTGTGTGCTGCTGCAGCCGTGCTGGGGCCTGGGTCTTTTGGGGAGCGTGTGGGGCAGGCCCAGGGGCTGTGACAACTTCCCTGGAGCATTTGGGCCAGGCCGTAGCAGGACAGGGCCCTGGGCTAGCAAGCTTTCTTGCTTGTCCCAGGAGGAGTGTGGCACGTTCACCCTGACCCGTGCACACGTGTCCCTCTGTGCGCCCCTCCAGACCTGCAGCAGCGCAGGGGGTTGGGTGAGTTAACTTTGCTGCGGGGACCCTTCCCCGGCACGAGCTATGTGCGTTTGGTCACGAGTCACAGTGGGACCGCAGGCGGGCCCCGCGTGCTGCTGCCAAGACGCAGCCAGCAGCAGCAGTGCCTCTGCTGTGACCCTTTCACACTGTGTCCCCCCTGTGGAGCTCTCGAACCGGGATGGATCATGACTGCTCTGTTGCCCTCCTAGCTGGGCTGTGCCTGAACTGCTGGAGCCTCCAGGAGCTGGTAAGCCGAGATGCTGGAAACTACCTCATCCTCGTGGAGAAAATCCTCAGCAAAGCCAAAGAGGTGAGCCTGGGGAGCAGAGGGGGGCCTGGCTTCGTCCTGGCTCCAAAGATGCTCTTCTGCCGCACAGTGCTTATTACAGGTGTGTGATGGATGTGTGGATGAATTAACCACATTGGCTCTTCGCTGTTTCTCTATCGATATCTACCAGTGCTGGATAAGGCTGGGAGATCTGCCCCAGCCAATCAAAATTTAATTGGCCCCCATCGCTTCGGGGTTTGGGACAAGTCAGCTCTGTCCAGAGCAGGTCCCTATGTCCCAGGGGCTGCAAGCGAAAACCTGAGCTGCTCCTCAAATCGCACCGCAGATCCCAGAGGAAGAAGCTGGGATTCCCAACACACCATTTGGTCCTGGCTGCTGAGATGCTGGTCCTTGCGCCGCCTGTGCAGGGATGAAGCCCTCCCAGCTGCGCGGATGGCGCTCACCTTCCCAGCGGTGGGAGCCGCTAGTGCCGCTCAGGGCAAACTGGAGGTTTCCTGTTCTTTTTAATAGAAGCTCTAGCACGGCTCTGCTCGACCGGGCAGCGAAAGCAGCTCGAGCGGAGCGCAAGGCACAGCGCTGGTGGGCCCGGCTGCCCTGCGCCTGGCACGTGATGGGAGAGCCCGTCTGGGTCGCATCTGGGCACGCCTGGGAAGACCAGACCTCTGAGGAATCCCTTGATGTGGCCGGAGGGCAGGCAGTTCTCCCAGGGCCGCTGTGCTGCCGTTCACGCGATGGGGGAAACGTTGGCTTCCCTCCTTCATGGCAGGGAGGGTTGTCCAGCTGCCCGGCTTCAGAGGAAGGCTGGAAAAAAAGGCAATCCGGGAGAAAGAGCCAAGCAAGCTAATAAGACTAGTGCTTTATTTTCCCCCCTTCACAAACATGATTTTTCTTCTTTTTTTAACAGCTGTAATTGAGCTAATCACGGACAACTTTGGGGGTAGATTTCATGCTGTGCCCTGCTCCCGAGTGAGGGAGATGGTGTTTGCAAGCATATTCTTTACCATATCCCTCTGAAATAACTTTTATATCAGTGAAGACTGTGGCAAAAAGGCCCGATTTGCAGTGTGCTGCTGACTTTGTCTCCCCAATGTGCCCACTTTGAATCACTTTCCTAAAACCCTGTGCAGAAAGACCAGAAGTGTCTGAGGGTCAAGCGTACAACCAAGCAAGGGTCAGCGGGGATGGGGATGTGATGCTGCGGGGTTGGGCACTTGGTGGCGTTATCGGGGACATTTTGGCATCTTGGAGGAAGCAGCAGAGTGACGTTCGTCCTTCTCCCCTTGGGCTCTTTCCTACAGGTCCAGGAGAAGTGCGACTATGATCTTGTAACCCCTCTGGCTCTGCTCTTCTACTACGCGGTCCTATATGTAAGTCCTGAGGCTGCTGAAGGTAACTTGGCCTCCGGTGCCTGGGGGACACCGGAGCTGGGGCCCCGGGGGAGCCGAGCAGTGTTGTCACGTAAATCAGGGTGGTTTTCCTCTGAAAGATCCCAGTCTTCTTTGATCAGGTCATCTCGAAAAAAGATCTAGTGCAAATCTACAGGGATTAAAACTAGGCAGCTGATGTGCAAACTGTGAGAGCTGGAAGAAAACGAGCTCCTTTTGTGTTGAAAGATGGGCCTTTCTGAAAGATTTGGACAATATTTCTGTGCGGAGAAGGAAAATTTTTCATTGCAAAATACACAGGCAATTCTAATGAAAAGAGGGAGCTGAGCTTTCACAGGAAACATTTTGTTTTTACTATTATTATTAGCACAATGCATCATTATCATTGCTGCCAGATCTTGCAAAAGCACAGGCTTTAATGGGATTCATCTTTTATTGTCCGAAATCAACCAACCAAAGAAAAAAAGATATGTTTAATCAGGAAAAACTCCCTGGCTTTGGTACATGAGTCATAGCACAGAGGTTGGGAGGTGCAGAAAAGATGAAGCCTTTTGGTAGCTTTGCCAAATGAGGTTTCTTTGACCCTTCCTTGGAGTAGAACATGGCAAACCTCTTGTCTGGTCCTTCTTCTCTTACTTCCAGCCTAAACCCCTCACTTCGTTATGTGGTGATTGCCTGGACGTCTCTGGAAGGGGAGGTTGAGGGTGGTGGCGGCGCAGACATTGATGCCGGGTCTTTGCTCTGTTCCTAACCGTGTTCTCCCACCTCATTCCTGGCAGGCTCCTCACTTCCCTCCAGGCTCTGACATGCTCCTGAAGGCCATCAACATCTACCACAACTTCCTCACCTGGCCCGTGCCCTACTGCGACATCTTCCGTGAGCTGCTCACCTTCATCAGCAATGAGCTCAAGGCCCCGGGTGAGAGCAATGTGCCGCGTGCTCCCACCCCGTAGCGCCGACGCCAGCAGGACTCTGCCCTTAGAGCCCCGCAGTGAGGGGCTGAGGATTCCTCTGCAGGAGCAGAGCTGGACCGCTCTTTTTTTTCAGGGATTGCCTTGCTTGCAAGGTAGTGGGAACATCCCAGAAATGTCAGACCTGCATGGATTATCAAAAAGAGTTATTGCCTTCTGACTGCCTTTCGGTCTGGTGGGTCTTTTGCATGGCAAAGCATGTGCTGGTTCCTTCCGCCTGCCCAGGGTTTTGCTGGAAATGCTCAGTGACTTGGTGCATAATTGGGGTAATAACAGTGGGTCCATTCACGCACATCAAGGTGGCTTTAGCCTTTGTGCCTACCATTGAATGGAAATTTCTGTAGGGTCTGAGCAACTCCTCAGCTGTTTCTTTATAGTGGAGACGCTACCTTGTGATATGGCTTTGGGCACATCTATCACCAGTAGCTGTACTGCTCTTAATTAGGGACTCCTTGTGGATGTGTCCTGTTGTTCTCAGTGGAGCAGCAATTCCAATTATTTCCAAAAGGCCCTTTCTCCTAATCTTTCTATCTTTTGACGGCTTGTGCAGAGTCATTATTACACAAATAGAGCAGATTTCAGCGCTTGTTTAATCCCTGTGTGAGGCTGTGACACCATGACCTGCTCCGAGCAGGACTTAGGAGAGCGTGCGTGGGTGCATAGGCTGGCAGCAGTGCGGCACCGCACTGCTAGCAGGGCATGTGACATGGGGACACCACCCCAGTCCTGCAGTAACGTCCCATGGAGATACAGGGACAGCCTGGATGTGACTGGGGCCGGTGCTGGGTCTGCTCCAAAGGTGGGAACATGCCCAGCTACTGCCAAGCTGGTGATCCGCAAGCATCGAGGGCATCCCCACTCCTTCCTGGTCACTTACTGCTGTGACAGCCACTGTGGCTGTTCAAGCACTGCTGGGAAAATGGCAGTGCCATGGAGGTTTTGCTATATCCTGCTCTTGTCGTGCTGTCACTGATGTGCACGGCAGCCTATGCTGGGGACTTCGATCCAAGGGCTTTTCCTTTCCTACAAACACGAGAGGTTTCCCCACCTTGTCCAAAATCATGGTGTTGGAGGTGACGTTGTGCCAGGGCAGAGCAGGGCTGCTCGCCAGCCGCTGCCTCTCCCTACCAGCTGAGCTGAGAACAGCAGAGTTGCAGCCTCTGCTGCAAGTCTGTCTGGGATCTCCTGTCCCTCTTCCACAGGATCTGTGACCTGCCACGAGGCTAAAGCCAAAGCTTTTTATTGAGATGTGAGTAAATATTAACTAAGAACAAGCAGCTGTCGGTATTTGTCAAGGATGCAATAGGTATAATCTGCAAGCTGGGCCCAAGCTTCCTGCTGAACAAGAGTCCTAAAGGCAGCTGCAGCCCGAGGAATCCTGTGGAGGACTGTGAGCCATCAGTGAGCTGGCGCTGGGCGGCCTGGGGTCCTGGGTGCCTGCGGACCTTCTTCCCAGGGCTGTGACCAGCTGCACAGTCTGGGCCGCGATAATAAGAGTGCTGGTCCATGATGATGTTGCAGGATCTTTCCCAGACCTGTGTTTCAAAGATGCACCTGATCCCTTTGTCTTTTGGGGGTGAAAGAGGCTTTGCTATTGCCGCCCAGGCACAGAGGATTGGGCAGCAATCCCTTCTTGCCCACTGCTTACTCCTCCCATCGCCTCCATCCGTGCCTTGTGTTTCCAGACTTTCCTTCAACACTCCCTCACTCATGGCTGGGTCTGTTCCTGCTCCAGCACCTTCTCTGGCTTCACCACCAGGATTTGTGCCAGCTGGAGGGAAGCAATTGCCAACCTCAGGCAAGGTTTGGGGGCAGTAAGTTCTCCGGTTGCCATCTCTCATGTCCTCCTCTCTCTCCCACAGGGATATCGTTCCAGAGGCTGGTGAGGACAGAGCAGGGGCTGCCTGTGAAGAGCTACCAGAGCTCCACCATGTAAGTGTGGCCAGAGCTGGGCAGAGCTCTGTGGTCACTACTTGAATCGCTCCCTGGAGCCTCTCTGCTGGTGCAGGCTGCTTTTTCCCAGCTAACCTTAATTAAAAAGCAGCAATGAGGCTGTAGCCGGCAGCATCTCAAAGGTAGTGGTAGATGCCAACGAGTCTGAAAGGGAGAAATATGAGCTTCCCCCAGCTGTGGCAGTGCCAGGGCTTCCCCTAACGCCCCCCTGCCTCGGGCATGATAAGGAAGCTGCTGTCAGCATCTCTTGGATGACATCTGCACGATCTGGCTGCTGTGAGCAGAGTCCTTCAGCTAGCTTAAATCTCCACAGCACCTTAAAGCTCAGCAGTAGTGTTATCGTGGTGGGACACTTTTGTGGTCTGTCTGGCTTGGGGAGCTGGCTGCAGCTTGTGCTGGTTGGGGCAGCTTGAGCAGGGCTGGAGGTATCACCAGCCCAGTGGAAGACACAGGACAGCCCTACGCAGGGGCTGAGGCTGCCTGTGGCCTTTGTGGCACATTGGGCACCCCTGCACGGAGCTGGGTCCGTCTGCCACCACTGCAAGAGGACACTGCCATCTGGTGTCCTCTCATGCTCTCAGGTGCCGGGGTGGCCAGTGCAGAGCACAAGCTAGTCCCCCTGCCCAGATATCGCTGCCTCCTCTATCCCCAGCACCGTGCTGCTGCTCAACCGCTCCGAGGTGCAGAGCGAGTTCCTCTCCATCGCGGAGAGGCTGAGCTGCCCTGAGCCGTCGCGGCATGCCACGCTCCTCGTACTGCTGGAGCACCTCTACCAGGCCAACTTTGGCACCGGTTGTGACCTGGGTAGCCTGCGGCATCTCCTGAAGGTAGGTCCTCCTCCAGAGCTGCGGGTACGTGCATGGTGCGACTCATGCCCGGCGCTTGTTGGGAAGTGCTCGGTGCGCTTTGCTCGCCCGGCTGAGCCTTGTGGGCTGTGGGACCTTGCAAAGCAGCTGGCAGGGCCTGGGTACTGGCATATATCTGACCGAAATAATACTTGATCGTTAAAAAGTTGTGCTTTGTTAGCTCTCATTGTGAAAAAACGTACACCAAGACCTGAGCTCTATGCTCCTGTGCGGGAAGTGGGGGTATCCTGCCTTGCACTGCTTTATTCCCTTCTCCATCCCTAAGCAGATTTGAAATAAAGATTTGAAATAGAGCCTTAGTTTTCACTTGGTCACTTTGGTGTTTGTGGAGGGTGAAAATTTACCTCTTAGCTATGCTTAAAAGCCTTTTCTTTTCTTTGCAGAAATTTTGAGGGAGCTGTTTGGGAGGGGGCAGGAGGTAGTAGAGGGAGGCCAGGTCTACCCAGCAGGACCTAGCAATGGCCCTGGAGAGCCGTGCTTAGCTTTGCTGAGGGACCCATGTGATCTCTCTTCTTGTCTCTCTCCCCTCTCCAGTCCAAGTCGCTGGAAGAGCTCTCAGAGATCTATGCCAGTGCCACAGAGGCCCAGGAGGCAGCAGCCGCCAGCAGTGAGCCCGCTCGGGCACGGGAAGAGCTGCAGTCCGTTCTGCGAGAGCTCACCGGAGCCACGGCCTTCCTTGCCGTTACAGGTGAGCGTGTCGCCTCTTCCCAGCTACCAGCCTGTGCGTGGATGATGAGCAGCTCTGTTTTATGAGTGTCAGGAGCTGGCCCTTTGAAGTGTGAAATCCTGTTTTGCACAGGGTTTCAATCTCGCACAACAGAAAAACCCAGGTCCTATTTTCTAACCACACGATGAGCCAGAAATTGTTTCTCATCTTTCATTAAAACAAGAAAAAAAAAAATCTCCTGCCTTTGTGGGTGAGATAAAAACACTCAATCAGAAATTGCTTGTAGCGGTGACATCCTCCTGAGTCTGCAGGTGGCCTGGACTGAAGCTCTTAAAGGTGCCAGATGTGCCTCCATCCCCAGGCTCACCTCATCTTGGTGCTCCTGAGTGATGGCAGCAATGTGGCCTGGACTGCCACATATTGGGCATATTTTGGGTGGACGTCACCTGCCTCAGGGCACTGTTGGCTGCGGGGTTGTTGTTCCTGGTGGGAGGGCTGCTTGTAGGGCTCAAGCTTGAGAGCAGTGTTGGTGCCTCATGCCCTCTGCTTGTGGGCAGGAAGGGTCTAGCTCAGACCTGTTCGAGGACATCAAATTTGCTTCGGGAGGAGAAGCATCCGCCGTCATCGCCAAGAGCCAGCCCCAGGGACGTGGAGGAAGGAGGCAGAGTGGCAGAGGGACCCGTGGTCTGGCACAGGGTCTCCACGACAGGGAGGATCCCTGCAAACTAACCTCCCTTTTCCTCCTCTGCCTTCCCAGGTGAGGCCCGGCCCCGCAAGCTCCACACCATCCCCATCCCTCCAGCTCGCTGTTACACGTACAGCTGGGATCAGGATAACTTTGGTAAGCTGAGAAGTGAGCAGCCTGTCCTGGGGACCCCAGGGGTGCCAGCAGCTCAGCATGGGTGGACAGGCTGCACTTCCCGGCCAAGCACCGAGAGAAACCCATCCCCGTCGCTGAGGGGGAAGTTTGTGCTCTTAAGACTTGTAAAACATTACAGCTCTTCCACCCTTCCTACAACAGGGACAGCTGACCAGGCTTTTTTTAATGTCCAAGTTGGTGAATCTTGATGCTCTTGGCCCCGCCACAGCAGTTTTGCAGGGGAAGTGATGACTTCCCTTTTCTGCTGTGCTGTTCGGTTTAAGTTCCCTATTCCTGGAAGACCTTTTCTTTTCCTGTGAAGGTTTGTTGCCTGCTGGCCCCAACGAGCTGAAGGAGAGCTCTGGTTTGCGCTTTGCTCACAGGAGGCCTTGTCACGAAGTGGTCCACAGTGGGGCGGTGTCTTGTTCTCTGTGTCTGACCATTGAGTTTTGGCTTGTTTATCGAAATACCTTGCTTCCCCCCACTGCTCCCTGGCCAAACGTGTTTCGGATGTGTGGAGCATCATGAAATCTGAGCAGGAAGGCAGCAAAGCCCAAACTGCTGTTTGCGCTTGGGTTTTTGAAAACATAAACAGAATGTTATTTCAAAGGGAGAAATGCATTTTGTTTTGTTATCAAGTTTGAGCGCCTTGTGGAAATCTAAGAGTGTTGTCAAAGGGTAGAGATTTAGTTCTTTGTTTAAAAAAACATTCAGCATTAGAGACAGCACTGGCCAGCCTGCAGTAGAGCTGAAAGCTCCAGGTGGGCGTCTGGGATGTCAACGCAGTATTTACATCTCTGATAGCTACGGCGGAGTCTCTTGGTGGTATTGGAGTCCACGTCAGACCTGATCTCTCTGCTGCCTTTCAGATATCCTCAATGACATCCTCAGCAAAGAGTGCCACCTTGTAGAGCCCCTGGTCTCAGACAATGAGGAGGAGGAGGAGGTGGAAACTGATGGCTGTTCTTCAGAAAGGGACTCACTGCTTTGCCCCATCTCTGCCATTTCCAAGGACTCTGTATACTCAGTGCTGTCGGAGGAAGGATCTAAGCACTCACGAGTGTCCCTCTTCACTGCTTCCAAGGACTCCATCTCGGAGCTGACAGTCGTCTCCAAAATGTCCTTGAAGTCTTTTGTCTCTAGCCTCAAGGACTGCATGGACAGCGGCTATGCGGAAGACAGTGACGAGAGCTCTCTGGACATGATGGGAAGGCCAGAGCTCAAGGTGGAGAAGACCCACCACAGATACAGGCACACACTGACCAACAAGATCTACAAGCTGTTCAAGAGCAAAAGCCACTTGGTCTTGAGGAGAGAACTGAAGGACTGCTCAGACACGGGCTCGCTCTCCCTGCCCCTGCGCCGGGCCGAGAGCCTGTGCGACCCTGAGGCAAAGCATCGCATCCTGACGCGTTCGCGGCGAGCTCATTCGCTGCCCCAGCACGTCCTGAGCCAGCGGCTGCCAGCGCTCTGCGCGCCGCAGCACGCGCGCTTCCGCCGCAGGCCCTTCCTCAGCCACGACGAGGACGCAAAGGGACCTACGCTGCGCGTCGTGGTCTTCGGCTCCGACCGCATCTCAGGGAAAGTGGCCCGGGCCTACAGCAACCTCAGGTGAGCTGGGACCTGGCTGTGGATGCCAGCGTGCCGCGGCTGATGGATATGTGGTGCTAAGTGCTGTCACGTGGGGCTTCTTGCTGTGGCCCCTGCAGTCTCAGTACTGGACCATCTGCCATAGTTAACCAGGACTCTCCAGTGCTGTGTGATGTGGCAGAGGGACGTCTTGCTGCCATTGTCCAGAAGTGGAGGCATCAGGGACATTTGCCACCATGTGGCACTGGCATTGAGTCACTCCATGATGCTGTTGTGGAAGTACCATGCAAACATATGGCAAAAAAGTATTCCTGCCTGTAGGTCTTGTATTCTCTTTTCTTTCCATCACCATATTGCTCTGGGAGTGGGGAAGGATCCTTAGGCTACCAGTGGGATCTAATTCTGCGCATCATATCCCACCTTCCCTGGATGTGTTGGAGTGTTTGCTCACCCAATCCTCTCCCACCTTGATCTAGGCTAAAAGAAAGCACCTGCCCCTCACTGACAAGGTACTTCAAGCTGCAGTTTTACTACGTCCCTGTGAAGAGGAACTGCCTCTTGCCGTCGACCCCGCTGATGCATCCCCCCCCGTCGCCAGGGGACCCGCAGCCCCGAGGCCCAGCACAGGTGGTAGGTGTCCTGCCCGCTGCGGGCTCGTGCTCGGCTTGCTGCAGCCCTAGAGTGGCCGTGTGGAGCCCGAGGACCGGTGGGGCATCTTCAGAGGAGGGCTGCTGTGTCTTCTGGAGTGAGGGGAGAAGAGCTGCACTTACCGCTGCATTCACGGGGGAGCTCCGGAATGACCCTGGTGTGCCTTGTTTCAGGAGCCTGCATTGGCGAAGGTGGAGACTAGCACCAATGACATCTCTCACTACATTGGGATGTTGGACCCATGGTACGAGCGTAACGTTCTTGGGCTGATGAGCTTGCCCATGGATGTTCTTTGTCAGGTATGTGCCTGGCCACATGCTATGCTCTAGTGTCTGTCCTTCTTGGCTTCCTTATTCGCCGTGGTACGGTGGAGCTGAGCAGGGAGCATCCTGTGTGAGCACCAGGCCACCAAACCAGTGGCCTGATCCTGTGCACTGGAATATGGGATGGATATGAGTGGTCCCTGGTCATCTGGAGTCAGGAGGAAGGTTTCTGTTCCCAGCATGATGGAGTGGGCAGTTCTTGGTGCTGGGTGTGGATACGTGTGCCCAGCACGATGGCAACTCACGCACTTGCCCCTGCCGTTGCAGTCTGCCAAGCTGGAGCCTGAGCCTCAGGAGGACTCCAAGGAGCAGCTGCCCATCCTGGCTGACATGATTCTCTACTACTGCCGCTTTGCCACGCGCCCGGTGCTGCTGCAGCTCTACCAGACAGAGGTAGGAGAAAGGGCTCAGCCCTGTCTAGGATAAGGGGAAAGAGGGATCTTCTGCTCTATGACCAACTCAACACCACCTTTAAAGGGATTCTGCCTTTTTGGTTGGTGCTTCTGACTCAGTGATTAAATGTATCGGTGGCCGTGGCCCTGGATTAGCCTGGAAAGACCTGGCTAAACTCTGTGAGCCAGCAGCACATGCCAGGACTGCCAGGCCGTTCTCCAGCGTAGTGGCCAACACGGCGCCCAGGGCCTTGGCTTGGTCTTGCTCAGACGATTAATGGCACGCAGTTTTCCACTCAAATATATTTCCCCATGACACAAGTGACTTCTGTCAGTGTCAACAGGTCATGCACAGTTCTCCTGTGCTGCTCTTTCTGCAAAAAAAATAAAGGCCATTTTTGAGCTCTTTAGCCGTTGTGGTGTGCACAGGCATGGTGGGGAAGGCTTGACTGCAATGCCGTAGTGATCGCATTGATGCCTCAGTGCTAGATGTGTTGCAGCAGTGTCGTGATCAGCAGAATTGCTGCCTCTTCAGTGCAAGTTCTAAGTCTGGGATTTTTGTTAACCGGGGTGATGCTTGCACCCTACTGCTAGGCTCATCATTTTTTTTTCTCCCCTCCAGTGTATTGAGAAGTTTCCTGTAAGTAGATTGTTTGTTTTTACTTGGCTGAAGAAAACATGAAAATGTTTGCCCAAATCAACCTGTTTCTTGCTGTGAGGAGTGAGAGGGATGAACATCATCTGGTGTGGGTCAGGCCCCCCAGCTGTGTTTCTTTGGAGGGGTCTCTCACTGCCACGTATCCTGTCTTTTTCCCCTGGCAGCTCACCTTCGTGGGTGGGGAGAAGATGACCGAAGTCTTCATCCACTCCCTGGAGCTGGGCCACTCGGCTGCCACCCGAGCCATCAAGGCATCAGGTTTGTGACTGATTCTCGTTGTGCTTCTGCAACAGCTTTGAAGGAGAGGTGGGTGAGTGAGCCAGGCGGGCAGGTGAAGGGACCAGCTCCTTGGAGGGGCTGCAGGGAGCTTGTCCAGGAGCTTTGGCTACAAGAGAGGTCTGAACCCAGACTGCATCATGAACAGGAATCGAGGTGTGTTTTCACAAACTGACGAGTGAAGCAGTGTCAAGTGCAGGCGTTTTTTGTTTTGGCTTTGCTATTTTCTGTTGATTGTGTTTTTTTTTTTTTTTTTTTGGATAATCATTTGAATTTTCTAAGCCTTCCTGAAGATCTCCAAGCTCAATGAATAGCAGCATTTAGAAACCCTTTCTCTGTGCAATTTGCCTGTTTGGATACTACTAAATCATGGCCTAGCAAACTTT
>VZSV01000013.1:12663799-12676327 GCA_013398735.1 Nothocercus julius | reverse complement strand
GGGGCCCGAGACGCGAGGATGCTGCTGCAAAGGACGGCCGCTACCGTGAGAGCAGAGCCTGCTGGGGACAGCGCAGTGCTCTGCCACACGCAGAACCTGAGGGTCTTCAAGCAGGGAAACCTCAAAGGGTGATCTTTCCTTGCTCCTTTCTTGCGTGATAGCCAGTAAGACAAATTTTAATCAGCAGTTCATGGAATCTCAGAGTTCTTCTGACAGGGAGCCATACCAAACCCCAGTGCACTGTATGGTGCTATATAACTTATAACGTTCTCCATATGTTGGGGAACTGCTATTTGTGCCAGTTCTGCATTCAACCAAATACTGGGAAAATAAATATGAATTAGAAAATAGGAATGGCATGGCCATAAACTCAGAGTAAGTAGGTGAAAGTTATGAATCCAAAAGGACTTTTATCATTTTCATAAATAGCTGGGAAGCCAATGCTATTCATATGCTTTCTTTCAAAGGCTTTTACAGCTCCTGTTCATTTACCTCTGGTCATTCTTAAAAATGGTCTTTGACAAGGCAAGCACTACACTTTGCACAAAATCACGTCCTTGGATGAAATCTTGTTGCACACAATAGTTGGGATTTGTTGTTGGAAATGACAGTTGACACCTGCATTTTTTTGACCCATCTTTTGTAAAACACATGCATTTGCTAAAAGAGGTACATCTTTAAAGCACATGGAGTTATTCTATTCCTCTCTACCTTGCCATCCAAAACTTCTTAGTCTGACTCGTATACTGGACAAAGCTCCATCCAAAGTGAAGAATGACCAGCTTGGATACTCCACCTTCTTGCAGAGATATGCAGAAATCTTTGCTGTGGCAAATATCTTTGGGAATAGAGGGTGATTATGACAAACAGTGGATGAATTTTAAGGGTTTTCCTATTCAACAGACATAAATACAGAGAATTATTTTTAAGAATGATTTGTGCAGATGCCAGCAACGGGGGAGACCAGGATCCAGAGGCCAGCTTCAGAAATAGTGCAAGTTTAAGTGTAAGCCCAGCTGATGGGAGCACCACATTATGTGTATGTTGGATTTCGCACTGACAGACCCTCATCCTGATCAGCCAGGTTGAGGCCATTGGTGTTGTTTGTATTTGTGTGAATGCTGTATGAGCCTGCCTGGCAGCTCGTGTATTTATGTATATTATATGCAGGTATAAGTGTGTATGTATATATATATATATTTATACATACGCACACATATCTATATAGTGTATGTATTATTTCTATGTCTATGTCTATTGCTATTTTTATTTGTGTACAAGTTGCATAAGTGTATCTGGGTGGGTGGTGACTGCGAATACATATTCAGCCTTGCTACTGGTTGGACCTGGGAGAATGGAGCTGCAGTAGTCTCCATCCCTATTATACTACCAGATTTGGCAAACTCTAATAAAAATGAGAGAGAAATACAGACTCTCTCCTCTTGTATTTCATCTGTGTCTGGTTTCAAATATTGTATTCTACATAAATGTGTATCTTTGATGTAGAAATTGACAACTTCTTTCTGCCTGACTTACAACTGAGTTATCTTTCAGGATGTGTCAGGAGCACAGTTCTAGCATGATTTCTAAAGAGAAATATAGGAGTTTTGTCTTTTTTATTTTTTTTAACTCTGAACTGCTTATCCACTACCATCAATATCACAGAATCATAGAATCATTAAGGTTGGAAGGGACCTCTAGCGATCATCTAGACGAATCCGTCTGCTCAAGGAGGGACACCTAGAGCACATGGCACAGAGCTGCATCCAAGTGGATTTTGAATATATCCAGAGAAGACTGCACAACCTCTTCTGACAACCTGTTCAGTGCTCTATCACCTTCACTGTCAAGAAATTTTTCTTAAGTTCCTGTGGAACTTCTGGTGCTTCAGTTTGTGGTTGTTTCCTCTAGTCCTATCGGTGGCCACCACTGAAAAGAGGCCACCCCATCATCCTCACTCCCTTCCTTAAGGTATTTATATATACTAATCAAATCGCCTGTCTGCTTTCTTTAGGCTGAACAGGCCCAGCTCTCTCAGGCTTTCCTCATAGGGCAGATGTTCCAGGCCCCTGATCATCCTTGTAGAAGCAATTAGGAAGCAACTGCTGAAACACAGACTGAAGAGTAAGGACTTCCTCAAGTTTATGTGTTTCACAAGGAGCAGAAACCTCAGAAAATATTTTATGCTGCATCCAGGTCTCATTGTTAAGGTGAACTACTTCTTAGCTCCTTGAATTTGGTCTCAAATGAACTTATACAGTGCAAGTAATTGCAGAATCACGGATTGAATCAAATTAGCAATGTAGTTTCATCTTTCCATATCTTAAGCTTTGTTCCTTTTGCTGCGAGAATGTCTAAGAATTGCATAATGTTATCATTCTTAAAAGCACCTAAGAAAACACTTAAAAATCTTTCAGCTCTGTTCTTTGTTTATCTACTCTATTCTTTATTTTTAAGTTATCTAACGAAGACTTTCAGCTAGTAATTTCAGTGTTTTTCTGCTGGAACTACAGCATCTGAAAATATAAATACAGCTGCCAGTTCATGCAGTCCCATTTCTGGGCTGAAACAGGACGAGCTCCTCCTGCTGGTTGCAACCTGCCCCTGAGTCATCATTAACAGATGCTCATCTCCCCTTCCTTTTCAGAACTGGGAAGAACTAAAGATATTTCTGAGAAACTCTAGTAAAGAGAGGAAGTGAAAAAATTTAGGACAAAATTATGGTCTGCTTTAGGACTTCATGCGATGTACATGAGTCTAGTGAGGTGAGGAACTACTGACATATCATAAGGTCAGTATGATACTGGCAGTATTATAAATACCTTAAATGGAAAAGACATGAAGAATATTTATGGCTTATTCTTTTAAACTGTAAGAGATATTTGTCCTGATAGCTGATGTGGAGATTCTAGTTTGACCAATATGAACTCAGAAGAAAAAAATTAAAAGAACAGCCGCAGAAAATTTAATCTTCTTCTGCAAGTTACAAAAGCTTGACTATATCAGGACACAGTAAGATGTAATTGTAATATCTAGAAAACATTCACTAGAAAGTAAAGAAGCAGATTACAGATTGCATTTTTCAGAAAATTAGTTAGAGTAGGAGATCAGGGTCAGAATATAATGGCAATATGCTTTTATTTTGTTGATTTGATTTTTTTTGCTCAGTCTTTTGAATTTTCTCCTATTACAGCACATGGAAAAAGGATTGCAGAAAATAATAAGAAATCCTGATGCAATTGAACCAGTGAGCAAATGCCAAGGTCTTTTTATTCCATACAGGAGAGTACTTTTCTTTCTAAGAAACTAAATCTACATGATTATTTTTGTTAAAGTAGAATGATTCTATCTTCAGCTCGTCATCTAAGATGCCCATTTTTGCACAAGAATTCTTTCATGCCTTAAAAATACTATTTCTATCAAGAATGGCCAATTGTATTTGGTCAGTGTGAAAACTGTAACTTCCAGTATACCACATCTAACAATGAATTTTAGTATTAAGAACACAAGTACATTTTTGAACACAAACAGTTGAAAGCTAATGAATGCTAATGAAAGCTAATGATTAAAACAATTTGAGAGGTACCTGGACAGAAAATTGAAGCTTATTTAAAGACTTCTAGACTTAAAGTCCTCAATGGACCATACATTTCACGCAAGTTTCCTGATGTTGACCTTAATGACCAGCTCTAGGTGATAGTTGTACTTATTTTACACAAATAAAGACAGTCAGACACTTCTCAAAAGTACCGAATTTATTTTGGAAGATTTAAAGCACAAACCATCAGGACTCTATGAAGTATTAAGCTACATTCCCTGATACAGTATTCTGAATGCTTTATTCTAGCTCAGCAGCCTATAAGACAACCAAAATTCCTTCTAAGAGTTAGCTTTATAATTACTCTCTTTCACCAGAAAATGAACAATGGCGTCTCAATATTTGTTTTCCTTCTTTCTGTTCTAGAATTACCTTTTTGCTAATGCACTCTCATTACTCAATATTGTATGTTCCCTAACAAAATCATGGGCCCCAAACTTGAAAGCTTCATTACTCAAAATATTTAAGTGCAGGTGACAGGGCAGAGGAAAGCATAAATGTGATGGGTCAGAGAGAATAAAGAGGACAAGAAAGTTAGATAAAAGAAACCAAGGTGATGGCTAGTCTGTCTCAAAAAGAGAGAAGGGAAGAGAAAAACAGAGCAGAGATGTTGACAGACAGCAGATGGTGACCAAAGAGATGCTAAGAAAAGAGGAGAGAAAGAAAAGCATATAAGAAAGCTATGAAGAGCGTAGGAGGCAAAATTTCTATCACTGCACAGTCAATTTGTTTTATCTTTTTGTGGAACAAATTCTATGAAATGTTTTCCTCCAGAAGTCATCAGAACTGCAATTAAGTTCGCTATACAATACAATATTGAAAATGCAAGTGGAGTGATGGCTACCGTCAGTCTGAATATTAAAAGATATGATAAGAAAAACTGTCACAGTGTGATTACCATGTGTATTGAATCTTACAACACTATGGAAAAGGAAAGTAATTATTTGCATTGAGATTTATGCTACAAGTACAGATGGGTGAAGCATCTACAATCCCTGTCAATTCTAACATAGGAACATTACCATGACTAGCCAAGGCCACTTCATTTCCCTTTAAAGGTTTCCAAATATAACCAAGAGAGAAACAAAGAACATAGTCTGCTGGTATGCTTGCTAACAAGGTGCTACATTTTTAAAGAGTATGTTTGTACTGAGTTTTGCCTCTTGTTTCTACTGAACAGTACTGAAATATGTAAAGAAATTGAGTAAAATTACAGACAGAAGAGCAATTAAGAGTGCAAATTAGAACTTAATTTTAAAAACTCAATGTGGATAAAATATGAATTAGGGCATATTACAATGGGAGAAAATGAAGAAAGTTAAATTCTCTGGAAAATAGGCATGCTAGTCATCCAGTGTAAAAGAGTGCAACTACATATTCCACTGAAGAGAGGAAAGGGTAAAAGGAATATAAAATGGGGAGAGGAGGAGAATGAGTTTTGATAAATGAGAAAGGTAGAATTCCTATTCACTGCAACTTTACTAAGTGAAGTAAATTTTAAGACAATAGCAGAATATATATTTTTGGACAAATGACCAAGGTCATTAAAACATCTGTAATGGAACTGAAGCCTTTTTTTTTTCTTATCCTGTAAAAGATATTGATAGACAGCACCATAGAAATCTCACTGACCCTCCCTTGACAGCTGCAGCTGTTCTGCAAGTGGAGTGTAATGCAGTACACCAACATCATCTCCACGTGCCTCTCATTAGATTTCTCTCTTGCAGAACTCATAAAACCCCTGCTTGTCTGTGACCCACTGGCTTGCACTCTGGTAAATGAGCAAAGAGTATTCAGTCTCTGAGGCTGAAGTTCCTAGAACAGCCTTTAGAGGACAGCGGAGAATTGCAAATGACATGTTTTCCAGCTCTGGCCTCGTAGTTCCAGATCCTTGGATTTTTTTATTTGGATTATGGGCTCTGGTTTCCAATACAGAGTAGGTGCAATTGCATTCATGTGTGCAGTTTGTGTATTCTGATTTTTAAGACAAGTATTGAGTTCATAATAGCCATGTTTAGTCAGCCATTAAAATACTGTTTGAAAATCTCAGTTTTGCATGTTAGTTATAAAACATCTTGTATTTTTAATGATATGGCCATCTTTCTTGTCATTAGTATTTCCACCTCCACTGCAATATCTATTTCTCTGTTACCTTTAGATATGCTAGGTTCCAGCCATCCTACATGAAGTATTGCATTGACAAAAGGAGCTTGGTTATTCCTAATCAGGTCTAACGGAAAGCAAAACAGTGTGACCAGATGAAGAAAAAAAAAAAAAAAAAGTGGCTGCTGTTGTCAGAGATTGTAGTGATCTTTGGCTTTGATGTGAGGATTTCGTTTGGGAGCAATTTGCCTTCTGGATACAAATATTGCATTCTGTCCTCGTGGTGAAAAATTGGGCTGAATTCTTTAAAAGTAGAATTCTTTAAGAGACATCCACACTAATGTGTCATTGGAGATAAGGAGTGAGCTCTTGAAATGAGTCTTCCCATGCTCCCGGCCTCCTGAGCTGCACTCCGTCCTGTGGAGAGCTCCCACAGACCCTTGGTTAGAACCAAACGGAAAGATGAGTGCAGGTCTGTACCTCCTGGGGCCTGGCTGCTGCCAGGTGCGCAGCCCAGGAGACCAGATTAAAAAAAAGCTAGTCTCAAATAAATTCTCCTCAAAATACATACAGGCTAGTCACTGGCTTTGCAACACTCACTGTCCTGTTCAGCATATCCTCTACTGTTTAGTGGCGCAGGAGTACCTACTACAGCTGGGTAATTTGGAAGCAAGTGGTTGTTTCAAGCTGTTTTGGTCTGCCTAGTTCCTGCAACCTGGGAACATGTTGAGATGTCCTTCTTGCATGGGCTGGGTCCTGAGTGGTCTCTGAAGAATTGTGGGGCTGGCCGGAGAGGTTCAGGGCAGCATTGCAGGGGCAGTTGTCCTGTGGCTCCATCCCTGGAGTCCTTGGACAGGATGGAGAGTCCCAGAAGGGCAAGGGGGGCGCTCTGCTTCTTTGGTTGAGCTAGGTGTGCTGGAGAAATTCAGCTGTGTATGACAGTAGTTTAAAAGCATAATGAAGCTTCTGAGATTTTGCAAAAAGCGTAAATCACTTGTAATTCAGTTGCTAAATTGCTAACAATTAAGCATAAATGCTTGTGCATGCCCTTCCCTGGACTCTCTCTGCCTCCTTGTCAATCTTGTGTACCACCTCCTATCCATGTGTGCTGGCATGTTCTTACATGTCTCTTGTTCTTTTTTTTTTTTTCTCATTCGAGGAGTCATCCAGCAGTTCTTGGACTTACTAATAACCAGCTTGGATAAAAGCCTTCGATTTCTCAGCTTCAGAATGGACTCAATGAATATTATAACAGAAGACATCCAAGACTTCATATTTCGTTAGGCACTAGAGGCTGACAAATTTCACTATGTGAAATGATTTCTAACAACTGCACCTTGGTATATCTGGTTGGTCTAGGCAACCCCTGTTGATGTAATTAAATCAAACAACATGTGATAGGTGCCTACTGTGGCTGCAGGCAACGTGTTTCATGTAATTATGTGACAGCATACATCAGAGAGCAAGTTTTACACGGACGTCTGTGAAATTACCCAACTAAATGGGCTGATTAAAGCTTTTCTAATCTACTTATTGCATCATTCTTATTGAATCCGTACTAAATTTGGAGCTTTGTAAGCTCTCCCCACTTAAACTTATATTTGTGCCCAGGAAATAACACATTCTGTTGTTTAAGAAAGCACCATTTCCTTTTTTTAACAAGAAAATAAGAACGCTATTCTTTTTATATATACTTGTTCCGTTTGATAATGACTTTTGTTAAAAACAACAGATTTGAACTTAGACCTGGAGTTGTTTTTAAGAGGCTACAGAAAGCAATACATACATATACATGTATATATTTATATATAAATAATGCTGATTTTCAATGTTGTGATGTATTTGACTGTATAGGACACCAAGTTACATACATACAGTATTTTCTTTGTTTTCAAGGTCACTAGGAGTGACTTTGTTGCATATAAAACATTCTAAGAACAGAAATTAAAGCGTCAGCACTGTTAAAGGAAAGTATCAGGACTTAGATAGAAGTAAATATGGATATCTATATGGTTAGAAGTTCTTCTTTCCATGTCTCTTATTCCTTGCTCTCTTACTTCTTTCTATGCAATCTGGTATATTTGGTATTTGCCAAATTTGCCATCTGGTATTGCCTTCTTCCCCTTGCTAAAAGAGAAAGAAGTGAGAGATCTTATAGTACTCATTCTCTTGAACTGATGTACTCCTTAAAGCAAATATCTTCTGTAATACTTCGCTGTATCACAGGACCTAGTTCACTCAGTTTGCAAGATCCTCTCCACTAGATCTGGCATCCACAAAATTAATGCCTTCCATACAGAAGTTGATACTCTAACTTTGATCCTCAGAAAAAGCTACTTTGAGTCTGTTAGGCTAATTCCAGGGCAGCAATGATATTACTTTTACATCCAAATATAAGTCTTTACATGAGGGTTTCAGCATGGATCTCTTGGGAAAAAAAAATAATCGAAAAAATAAAGCAGTACAGATAAAGATATCATAGTGGAGTAGAGAGAGACTTCTGGTATGAATAGTATTTCAGCTGGGTTGCTCCTGTTTTTTTATCCAATATATGCAATCCTTGCTTGTTTCTCTATAGTCCATTACCTTAAAACTAAATTCTAGGTTTCTAGGCTGCATGAGGGAATCATTTATCATATGCATTTACTGAAGTATTATTATATGTAGTACTTAATTTACATAACTGTCTTTGTTCTGTAGAATATATTTCTACTAAAATATACTGTTTAGCTAAACCCATTAGTGAGCATTAATCTGTAAAATATTTTCTTAGGATCTGTTTGATGCATTCTGAAACTAAATTTGCACAGCTGGATTTCAAAATTAAATGTAGAAAAGAGACTATAGTTTTTTTTTTACAGTGTCTCATTCTGAATTCTCATATCTCATTTTATTGAAGGTCTTCATGCCTTCTTAGCCGCTCAACAACAACAAAATCTGCTCTGGTAATTTCGTAGCTGAGGTCTATGCAAACAAGTTGCTATAGCCATAGAAAAAATGTTTGCTGTCTTTCAGAGGAACACAAAAAGTACTTTTTAGTTCAATAAAACCCAGATGCAAGTCAGAAATCAAATGTTCAAAATGGCATCAGGATAGTTGTACTAAGTCATTGCACAGAGGAACACAAAGCCAAAGCAATACCCCTCTTGTATTAGGCGAGACTTAGTTAACTACTTAACAGTGCATTGCATAGAGATGGGCAGGAAGAGTAAACTAGTGTTCACTATTTATTTATATTGAAAGGTCTTAAAGGGCAGTTTTATATAAAAACAAATAGAACTGGCTGGTATTACTTTGATGCTCTTTAAAATTATCTTGTGAGCTTCTCCTGGTTTTGATACGCAAGCGCTTTTGCAAGCGCTGTTAAGACTCAAAAAAAAATAAAGACTGAGCATTGCTCAGAAGGATGGGGATGTTTCCGTGCAAACCCTTACCTGGCCTGTGAATCAGCCCTCCTTTCACAGCAGTGATTCCACTCTGTGCTCCTTCTGTGCTTAGAGCCTCTGGGATTCACTGCAAATTCTGAGATAAAGGTGCATTATGAAGTATATTCAATTAAGAGCCATGTTTTCTAATGTGCTGAATATGGTTAAAACTTCCTCATTCCCCAAACAGCAAAGCTCCTACTTTGCAGGACAACAAGCTGTGTATTGCATATGTTCCTTCTAGTGCCAGTCAGCTTTTCTCCATTGATTGCTCTGCTTTCTCAAAGGCAGTGCTAGAAACTGAAAGTAGAACAAGATTGATGGGCAGCACCTGAATGGGGACCCGATGTGAAGCTCTGTGCACTGATAGCCTGACTTGTACATGCCCTTCACAATGGGTCAGTGGGAGAGACGTGTCTTTCCTGTGACCACTGCTTCAGTCACACTTTCCGTCACACCTCCTTGTAAAGGGACAGAACATCACAGTGTGGGCAAATTAAACCACTTGTCTGCATCTGAGAAGTATGAAACCCCTACAAATGTAAAAGCAAATATAAGCACAGTGGGGACCACATGCTTCTGATCTGTCAGGCTTCTCTAACCTGGACCAGGTAGTTCAAATACACAGGCAGTATTCCACCCGGAGCTCAAGGTGTCACTGCAACTCTGCAGACATTATAGAGAAGTAAGGAACTGGATCAGAGAGTGAAGCCTGGGTTGCTCAGATTCAGGAGAGGAATCCATCTGCCTCCATGTCAGATGAACTCTTCCGGTCACAGAACCTCAAATCTGGCTGTGCCTCTTCTCAGAGTCCCAAGGCTGCACTTCCTTGTGCCCAGACGTGCTTGCCTTCTGACAGCTAATAAGAAATTAGCCCCAGATCAAGTTCCTCATGCCTTTTGGTTTAAGCACCATCAACAGTCACATTTGGTCAATCACTGATGTTGTTTTGTGCATTGAAAATGGATCACAAACAGAAATGCCTGCAGGGTCAGCATATTGACTTGCAATGTTAGGAAAGGGCAGCCAGTGTTGTTTTGAAAATCATTCCTACCTTGAACTTGTCCAATTGTAGGCAGCGCTTGCGTATGAGCTGTGCAAAAATTCAGCACAAGCCGCTTCCTGATGTTTGGATTCCAAAGTCTGAACAAAACAATTCTGACCAGTAACTGGAGACAGCAGCTGCTGCTGGGCCTCAGCTTGCACTGCAACTGGTAGAAGAGACTCAGGACAAGCTCTATAGATTTCCAATGCCTGCAAGGTGTGAAGTAGTGTGTCACTGCAGTGAGGCTCTGATCTCTTTCTGTGAGTAAGCTACACCTCATCCATATATGTTCCAATAACACCAGGTTTGTATCTATCACAGAGTGAAAATTAACTATCATATGCTTTCCCTAATTCCTGCAGTATCTCCTTCACCATTTTGGAAAGTTTTAGAGGCAAAGGTTTATCTTTTCAAATAAATAAGTATTTATTACTTAGCCTTGGGATTGTTCTGGGTCAAGTAAGTACAGAAATGATTCCCACAGTAATTTTACTTCAATAAATTTAATCTATTAAACATGCTTTTGCAGCACTGGACCTGAGAAGACTGTTTTACATCATAGTATTATGGTAAGGAACTTATCCAGCTAACACAGAAACTGACGGATTAAGGTGCAGTTGACCTTGCTGTTCAAGATTGCACAGGACAAACTGCATAATTTCTATTCTGCATAGCCTCTGAACTACTTTGTTCTACCAATATTTTCTCACTGACCAGAACATCCCAAGTTTATGGAATTATTTTATTATATTATTCCTAGTTTACTGACTGATGACTTCTTCGGCCTCTTCGCATTTCTGCCACATCAGCAGAGTTCATGCAATTCAGCAGTTTCATCATTAACTCCTCCATCACCTATTCTTCTAAAACCCTTGTTAAATTGCAAATTATTAAAATCTAGATTTCCTCTCATCGAACCCTTTTAAATAAAAAATGTAGCTTTTACTTTTAATTTTCATTTTATTCTGATTATGTTTATACATTTCACTTGTTAAAGACAGAAAACTGTTTCATGACATTTCGTATATCCATAATGCTGCTGCAAATATAGATATTTGTTTTATTTTCTCTTTTCATATATAAGTCATTAAAATATTTTATTTGTAGATGGCTGGATTCAGGTTCTATACCAAGATGCATGAACACAAACTAAGAAAAGAAAAACAAAGAAAACACTGCGTGAATATAACAGAGAGAAAAAAGTATTTCTCATTTTTGAAGAATTATTTGTTGCTCAGAGGTGAAAATCTGTATCAAAACTAAGCAGTACATTCTACCATGAGTTCCTGTGAACTTTAACTGTGTAAGGATGATTATACAGTTTCAGTGCCATCCACAGAAAGCCAGTTGCTGTCACATGAACTACAAATTGCTGTGGAAAACATGCCCTCTGGTGGAAAAAAAGAAGTAACTCAGCGGGCTGACGACTCTTAAAAAGCTGGTAGGGAAAATGTTCTGCAACCTTTTAAGAAGCACATGTTTGGTCATGGGGGCAAAAGACAACCCGGTGAATAGTGGTGGAGGGGGTAAAATGCTGTAACTGATATGGCCACATGCAATCTACACAGACCTATTGGTTCACAAAGGAGATATATATGCAGAGCACTCCAGCTTGCAACTCTTACTTGGGCAGAATTTCCCTTGAAATCGGAAGTTCTGTCTATACAAAAATGAAGATTTTTTCCTAGATGAGTTTGGCATAACCTCCTCGCCAATACCCATGTAAAACAACACATTACATTCCAGAAGGGTGTGCAAGTTCCAGTGCTAAACCAATGACAAAGCAGATTTTGAAATGGCTTTAATGATAGACAATCTGCATACCAATTGACTCATTTGTGCATACGATAGTTTGGAACAATACCAGAGAAATATGTAAAAAGTCTGTAATGCTCTAGGACAATAGCTTCCAAGTATGCTGACCTTTGGTAAATGAAACAAACGGAAAGTGCAGTACTCTTGATAAGGCATTAATGAAGGATTAAGAACGGACACAGCTGCATCACACGAGCACTTCGTTAAACATACTCTTTTCACTCTGTGTCTCTCCCATAATTACAAAGGAAATGCAGTGCAAGGCAACCAGTGAGTATATGCTGTAACGTGTTGCTATTTCATAGAATCATAGAATGCTTAAGGTTGGAAGGGACCTCTGGAGATCATCTAGTCCAACCCCCCTGCACATGCAGGGTCACCTACAGCATGTGGCTCAGGGCTGTGTCCAAGCGGGTTTGGAAGATCTCCAGGGCAGGAGACTCCACAGCCTCCCTGGGCAGCCTGTGCCAGGGCTCTGTCACCCTCACT
The DNA here is from genome assembly GCA_013398735.1 of Nothocercus julius. NCBI lineage: Eukaryota > Metazoa > Chordata > Aves > Tinamiformes > Tinamidae > Nothocercus > Nothocercus julius. The sequence continues at coordinate 12,663,852 of VZSV01000013.1, read as the reverse complement.
GTTAAGAAATGTTTCCTTAAGTTCCTGTGGAACTTCTGGTGTTTCAGTTTGTG
>VZSV01000013.1:12642852-12663175 GCA_013398735.1 Nothocercus julius | reverse complement strand
GTACCAAGAAGCATCATGAAGGGGTCTGACCCCTCCTCTGCCCCTGCACCGCAGCCCAGCTTCAGGTCTGTGCTCTGGCCAGGCACCCTGGACCAACTGCTCTTGGGACAGCCCTAGGTGGGGCTGAACCGTGGCTGGCAAGGGGCCCTGGCCACCTTTAGGGGATGCCTAAAGCGCATCTCAGCCAGCCATGCCACTGTCATGTTTAAAGGTAGGGCAAACATGGCACAAGAAGAGAGATCTAGAGAGAGAAAGCAGTTACTAAGTGAATGGAAAGGACATGAACACTCATGCAAATGTTTGGACACCAAGTCTCTGATGTTGCATGTAACAGCTTCAGTGAGTGCAGCTCATGAAAGAATTTGTAGGTTGGATAGATTGGGGGTGGGTTTGTAGGTCCTTCCATGTGCAAAATGATTTTCTAGCATGCAGCCACCCCAATCCCCTTCAAGAGATTCTAGATGTTTGAAGTGGTACTCAAATCCTCATTGGGTGAATCATGACTACCTACTTGTCATGTTGCCTTTCCTTGAAACCTGCTTCCAGAATGGGAATGCATGCTACATATGTATGAAAAATAAAATGTGTGCTTTTCCCTCTTTTTCTTACATCATTCTAATGCACTTTTTAAAAAGCTTATTTATAAGGAACAAGTTGAATAAAATTGAAGCTGCTAACATGGCAGGTGAGTTCCTATTTGCATGAATTACTTTTGAAGTATTCATTTCAGATACTGCTGGTCTGCTTCCCAATTCTTCCGACTGCTGTGTTCCCCAGGAAACAACAATGGAGCAGGGATTACTAGCAACTGTCCCAGGGAAAAGGCTCTTTTTTTCCAGCAGAGGCAGACTCTCTTTTTGGGTCCCAGATATGGACCCAAACCACATCATCCTTATTAAGAATACTTAACCCTGCTGTTCAACTCAGGTAGCAGTGAGTGTTTCTGATTCCATACCTTGTGGTGGTGGTTGTTGTTTTAAGTTATTAAGGTCCTAGCAGGGAGGTTAATTCTCAATAGCACTTTGACACCTCCAGTACAGAGAGTGGGTGATGTTTGCTTTGGCAGCAAGTACAAGCTTTGGCTGTCTCATAGTTCTGTCCCTCTACAGCGGGGCAGAGGAAATCCTTCCTTCCCAATTCCTGACAAAGATCACTTGGATTTTTTATTGCAGTGATCTGGCTTAAAGCTTGTGTGTGTAATCATCAGTACTGGCACAACTGCATGTAGCTGCAGCAAAGAGGCAGGAACCAAAAGGTATGCATCTTGAAGGTATATATCTTTATATCTTTAAGTTACTTTTGATTTAGAAGAAAAACAAAACAATAATAATAATACCAACAACAATTTGAGCTACAGCCACAACAATATGTTTTAGAAAGATTTAATATATCTGTGTTTGAGACAGCAACATTTTGTTACACTTGTTTATGAAATGATTTCTCATAGGGTACAGACTTGCTGTGAGCTAGTTGCAGAGATAAGATAAGGCTGGATCACTCGTTTGTGCATATTCATCATGTTTAACATGCTTGAAGATGTCTGAGCAGTTTAACCTTTCCACTGATATTATTTAATAACATCCTAGTGAGTTTTTTAATGGAAGCTATTCAGGTAAATCTTTTCTTTGTCAGTGACTACTAATTGGTGCAACTTGGAAAGTGCTAGAATTTGCTGAAAATGGTGAGGTCAACATTATTGCTACATATTACTGCATATAGCTATACAGACAGATACATATAGTAGGATTTCCTTTGCTGGAGATGTTCACAGATTTTTCAAGCATTGTACTTACTGTTCAGTTTATTATTATGCTCATTTCCATGCAATATTTTAATTGGCTTGCTAGGTGCTGGAAGACACCTAGTGAGCAGAAAATTTTCATGTGATGAAGATTTGGAGAGTCTGCAAGAACTTTGAAGGGCAGATTCTTAATCCATCATGATTTTTGGCAAACTGAAGAGATGATTGGATGCTAAAAAGAAAAAAAAAGCAACATAGAAGAAGCAATGTTATATGTGAGAAAAGAAATCAATGTTCAAATAGAAATGGAGAACAGAACTCATTTCTCGTGCAGGCATATTGTAGAGAAGGATCTGGGATCTGCAGATCAGAAATTTAATCCTGATCAGTGACATGATAGTTTTGCAAAAAGATCTAATTCTGGATTCTCTTAAAAGTATCATCAGATATAAGACTTGGGAAAATACTGGTGAAGCTTGATGTGGAATTATATGACTGGTACCCCAGGCTTTAAGAAAGAGGTATGTACCTAACAGTACCATTGGAGTAGTCTTGCAATACCTGAAAAGAACAGCAGAGTATCCTGTTCTGTCCTGTGGGAAGTTGTAAAGAAGCAATCTATTTAATTTGCCATAAAAATGTTGGGGGCTAGCATAAAGGAATGCTTCCTAAAATAATTAGTCAAGTGAATGTTCCAAAAATATGCCATCTTGGCAATACGTGAACATGAGGACATCATGAGGACAGCTAGAACATCTGGGTTGAACACCCACATGGAGACATGTAGGTCAGTGGTCCTCAAACTCTCTTTTGATATCACTTCACTTGTGAACGCTATGGCCACACCTCAACAATTCTCATCTGGAGGTTCTTGATTGTACTGCAGTCTAGAGGAAATGGATTAGACAACCTCCTGAGGCATTTTACAGCCCAACACTGACATTTCCATAAAACATCCTTTCCCCATTTCTCAGTTACTGCATTAAGTAAACAAATAATTATTTGTCCAAATTAAATTTAAATATTTATTTTATCATTATGCTGATAATTGTTAAGAAAAGCAGATAGTAGTAGTCAACACAAATTCAGCTTGTGCTGCTTTCAAGAAGAATCTGAGGCTTAAAACAATTTTCAACCTAATATGGGTTCAAGCTGAAAGAAATACATTTTCACTGGGTCTGGAACACATAAGTATTTAATAACAATTGTTAATAAATAGTATTCACAAGTCTGTGGGAGACCAAACTTCTGACAGGCAGTGTCAATGCTCAGTTATCCTTTGCTGTTACTCTTGAGTGTGCTGGGTGTGAGGTTACACCGGGCAACACTTAAAGGGAAGATTTAGCATAAACGGCTACTTAGTCTCATGCTTTTCATTTTTTTATTCCTCCTTTGCTCACCTGCCTTTCAGTTTTAACTTCATCTCTGTACAGACTCATAATTCTGCAAAAGAAAGCAAAAAAGCAGCTCTTTTCTCTCCAGGGGGATTTTCATTTTAGTTGGGGATTTCCAAGTAACTTAATCAGGAGAGCAGTCATCAAGTCTATAAATCATAATTTGGATTAGGAAGAGAAAGTGGATTACGTAACTGAAGGTGAATGGCAAAAAAAAAATGGAATGGGGGTGATTGATTAGAATAGGTGGTGAATAGAGATTTCTGTGACTGAAACCAAAGGCTTTTGTTTTCCACATTCATTTCTAAGCCGCCCCACACTTGGTTCAAAACAGCTGAACAGAAGATAAACAAAACCAGATGAACAAGGATCTGGACAGGCTCATGCATTTGGGGGAAATGTAAGCATGATGCCACTAGGTGTAACTCAAACTTCTGGCAACCTGTAGCAAAAAAATGAAAAAGGCCTTGCTTGTTCAAATAGAGAGAGAGAGAGCAACGGGGCTATGTTTAAACATTGCCTCACAGAAAGCCCAGTTAAAGATAACTTGAATTACAAATTGCTGATTTATTTAACTTTGAAAATATACTGATATATAGAGACCTGCAATTTGGCAATATACACTACATATAAAGTAATCGCTTGTTTTAAAACAAAAATGATGCTGACTATTATAATGTGAACTGTTTTCCAGATGAAAAGAATTAAAAGGATGTAATTGGAGAAGTATGCAACAGTGGCTAATATGCTATTATTTGCAAAGAGATATTACAACTTATAATCTTCTTTCATGGGTTTATGCTGTTAGTGTTTAATCAGGCGTGTAAGTGTATTCAGGTGTTAAACCATTCTATTAGCTAAGAAAATTGCACTATTATTTACTGAGCTGTTTGTGATACATTGTTGTCGGCTTTTTTAGTTTCTATTTCTTGTCTGCATGCAGTTTATGTAATTTTCTTTTCTCCTTTTGTCTTTTATAAGGGCAAGTTACAACTGCGAAGTGTCACTATGGCAGATTAGCCATGTCAAAAATCACATTTTTCTCATAACTTATATGAATTAATCCCATTTGCTTTCCTATTTTACTGAAAGATGCTTCAGTTGCAAGCTTGTGCCTTTGAGCATTTACAGCATTCCTCTGCAGAAACCAAACATCCTCTGGTATCTCCAGTCATGGACCCACAGACTATTAGCCACTGATGGTCTTACATGTGGGAGGAGAAGAAGTGGCAACGTGTAGCCTGAGGGCAATCAAAACGCACTTTAGAGAATTGGGTCAGACGATCAGGAACTCAGGTGTGCAGGCCATTTTCTCTTCCGTTCTCCCCAGTGCTGGCAGCAATATAGAAACAAACAGGAGGATACAGTCCATCAACACGTGGCTCCATGGCAGATGTCATCATCACAACTTTGTTTTTTTTGGTAACAGGAAGCCTTACAAGGCACCAGGCACTATGTCATCTAATGGGATTCATCTTTCTCAAAGGGGAAAGAGGGTCCTGGGTCATGAGCTAGCAGGGCTCATCGAGAATGCTTTAGACTAGATTCGAGGAGGGAGAGGGGTATCACTGGGGACGCAGGTGATAAGGTAGCCGATGGCCTGTCATGCCTCTGGCAGCAGCCTAACTCTAGAGCCTGTGAAGGATGCCCAAAGCGTAAAGAGGGTAAACAGCAAAATATGAGAACTACCGAAGGCCCACATAATTAAGTTGCAGCTGTCCCAACTAGAATGAGAGGCACATTGGGAGCCCAACTCATTTGCCTCTGTATGAATGCATACAGCATGGGGAATAAACACAGGGAACTGGAGATGCGTGTGTGATTGCAGGGCCATGATCTCATTGCAGTTACTGAGACAACGGTGGGACAGCTCTCATGACTGGAACGGGGCCATGGATGGCTTTAGGCTTTTCAGGAAGGACAGGCCAGGAAGACAAGGTGGCGGAGTTGCTCTTTACGTGAGAGAGCAGCTGGAATGTATGGAGCTCAGCATAGGGGAGAACAAAATAGCATAGGGAAGCGCAAAATGCTCAGCATAGGGAAGCGCAAAATGCTCAGCATAGGGAAGCGCAAAATGAGAGCCTGTGGGTGAGGATTAACGGGCAGGCCAACAGGGGCGACCCTGCTGTGGGAGTTTACTACAGGCCTCCTGACCAGGGAGAGGAAGTGGATGAGGCTTCTACCGGCAGCTGAAAGAAGCTTCAGGATCACAGACCCTGGTCCTTATGAGAGACTTCTACCACCCTGATGTCTGCTGGGATAACCACACAGCTAGGAACAGATAGTCCAGGAGGTTCCTACAGAACCTCCAGTTCCTTCCTGCAGAACCTCCAGAACCTTCCTGCAGAACCTGCAGTTACTGCAGATAACTTCTTGATGCAGGCAGTGAATGAGCCAATGAGGAGAGGGGCACTGCTAGCCCTGATACTAACAAACAGAGATGGTCTAATTGGAAATGTGAAGGTTGGGGGCAGTCTTGGGGGCAGCGACCACGAGATGTTGGAGTTCAAGATTCTTCGAGGGGGAAGCTGGGCAAGAAGTAGGATTGCAACCCTGGACTTTGAGAGAGCTAACTTTGACCTCTTTAGGGAGCTCCTTGGAGAAATACCCTGGGCCAGGGTGCTAGAAAGAAAGGGGGTCCAGGAGAGTTGGCTAATATTCAAGCACCACTTTCTCCAAACTTGGGATCAGTGTATCCCTACAAGAAAGAAGTCGAGCAAGGGGGACAGGAGACCTGCGAGGGCAGGGAATTGTTAGATAAACTTAAAGAGAAAAAGAGCACGTACATAAGGTGGAAGAAGGGCCAGACCACATGGGAAGAATATAGGAACATTGTCAGAGAATGCAAGGATGCAACGAGGAAGGCCAAGGCCTGTTTGGAATTAGAGTTAGCGAGAGATGTCAGGACCAACAGGAAGGGCTTCTATAAATACATCAGCAGCCAGAGGAAGACTAGGGAAAATGTTAGTCCACTGCTGAATAGGGAGGGTGCCTTGGTGACGGAGGATGCAGAGAAGGCAGAGTTACTAAATGCCTTTTCTGCTTCTGTTTTTGCTGCTAAGGCTAGTCCCCGTGAACTACAGAGCCCAGAGACAAGAGAGAGAACCAGGAGAGAGGAGGACTTTCTGCTGGTCGAGGAGGATTGGGGTAGGGATTATTTAGGCAAACTGGACACCCATAAATCTGTGGGCCCGGATGGGATGTACCCAAGAGTGCTGAGGGAACTGATGGTGGTTATTGCTCAGCTGCTCTCTGTCTTTGAGAGGCCATGGAGGGCGGGAGAGGTGCCTGAGGACAGGAAGAAAGCCAGCATCACTCCAGTCTTCAAAAAGGGCAAGAGAGAGGACCTGGGAAACTACAGGCTGGTCAGCCTCACCTCTGTTCCTGGAAAGGTGATGGAGCAGCTCATCCTAGACACTATTTCTAGGCAAGTCAAGGAAAAGGAGGTGATCAGGAGTAGTCAGCATGGATTCACCAAGGGGAAGTCATATTTAATGAACTTGATAGTCTTCTACGATAGGATGAATGGCTGGATGGACAATGGAAGAGCCATGGATGGCATGGATGTTGTCTGCCTTGACTTCAGCAAGGCTTTTGACACCATCTCCCATAACATCCTTCTAGGGAAGCTCAGGAAGTCTGGGTTAGATGATTGGCCAGTGAGGTGGATGGAGAACTGGCTGCATGGAAGAGCTCAGAGGGTGGTGATAAATGGGACCAAGTGTAGTTGGAGGCCTGTGGCCAGTGGTGTCCCCCAGGGATCAATACTGGGCCCGGTACTGTTCAACCTGTTCATCAATGACTTGGGTGAGAGGACGGAGTGCACCCTCAGCAAGTTTGTGGATGATACCAAACTGAGTGGAGTGGCCAACACTCCAGGGGGCTGTGCAGCCATTCAGAGGGACCTAGACAGGTTGGAGAGTTGGGCAGAGAGGAACCTCGTGAAGTTCAACAAGGACAAGTGCAGGGTCCTGCACCTGGGGAGGAGTAACCCCAGACACCGGTACTGATTAGGGGTTGACCAGTACAGATTAGGGGTTGAAAGTCACTCTGTGGAGAGGGATTTGGGAGTCCTGGTTGATAACAAGTTAACCATCAGTCAGCAGTGTGCCCTCGTGGCCAAGAAGGCCAATGGGATCCTGGCCTGCATTAGGAGGAGTGTTGCCAGCAGCAGCTCGAGGAAGGTGATGCAGCCCCTCTGCTCAGCTCTGGTGAGGCTGCACCTGGAGTATTGTGGGCTGTTCTGGGCTCCCCAGTACAAGAGGGACATGGAGCTTCTGGAGAGGGTCTAGTGTAGAGCAACAAAGATAATTAAAGGACTGGAACATCTATCTTATGAGGAAAGACTAAGCGAGCTGGGCCAGGTTAGCCTGGAGAAGAGGAGACTGAGAGGAGGTTTGATCAACATGTTCAAGTATCTGAGGGGTGAATGTAGGGAGGATGGGGCCAGGCTCTTCTTTGTGGTGGCTGGTGACAGGACAAGGGGTAATGGGTGAAATTTGAAACACAGGAAATTTTAATCTCCATGTGAGGAAGAACTTCTTTCCTGTGAGGGTAACAGAGCCCTGGAACAGGCTGCCCAGGGAGGTTGTGGAGTCTCCTTCTCTGGAGATCTTCCAAACCTGTCTAGATGCCACCTTGTGCCAGGTGCTCTAGGTGTCCCTGCTGGAGCAGTGTGGGTTGGAGTAGATGACCACAGTGACAGGGCAGCGTCAAAGCGGGGCTGGTAACACCAGCCACTACTGTCCACTGTTGTCTGACTGCTGTGCTATATGAGGATAGAGAAGATGTTGGCCAGCCCATGGCTCTGAGCACCATCCATGAAGAAAAGTATCAGGCTGGACAGATCCCAGTGCTGCGAGCTGTCTCTTCCCACTGTGATGCTGATCCTCAATGTTGTATGTAGGACAAGCCTGACTATGAATTACTGAATATAAATGGCTTAAGCATGAGTTGGATGCTTTTCTGATGAAAGGTGGGCACTGGGAATTTGTGGATTCAGAGGGTGACAATGCTACCATTTCTCTCCCCTGTCTTATATGAATCAGCAGAACTTCTAAGCAATCTTGAGGTCTGTTTAAGAACCCCAGACCAATTCTGTGCCGCTTTAGACTCTTAAATATACTTAACATACTTAATAACACTCTCTTTGCCCGGAAAGTGGTCTAGATACCTGCAGCTGTGCTCCATACCACTGGGAGCTGCCCTGGCCTCATCAATTGTCCAGGTCTGATCAAGTTTAAGGAAGTGCTTGTCCAAAACCATTGGCAAACCTAATTTGGTAATTGTGGCCTAGGCACGTTTAACATTTGTTGACAAGAGAGGCAGACAGTGCAAAGGCTTCTATATCCACTTTCTTTTTAAAATACAACCAGGAAAGATCTAGTACATATGGGATTTTCAGTAGCAAGACATAGCAATAATAAGAGCAATCTCCTGGGAATTAAGATAACCAATGTGACTGTCTTTTTAAGTCTTACAGAGTTAAATAACTACTTTTTGCTGTAAGTCAGAGGCTCATTGGCAGGAAATAAATAGCCTATGGATTTAGATATAAAGGCTGATTTTAGGATGACAGTGAACCCTTACACAATTATGGCCACATCAGACAAGCTACTTTTGGAAGGAAGCAGGAATTAGTAGGATTGCTACACAGGGTACTAGAAAGCCCTTACTTAGAAAATTGCTTAACCTGTGTTAAGAAAACAATGATTTAAAGTGGTTTAGGGTGAAGTCCCTAGGATGATAAAGAAATTGCGTGTTCAAGAGGAGATAAGGAGCTGTGTGTGCTTGTTTAGTCTCATTGAAAGAAGACCAAGAGAGGAATCTGAGTGCTCAGCATCATTCTTTCTAGGTGGCCCTTTCCTGTCATCATCTCCTTGCTGAGCCCCAAGGCCCTCTCTGGAGGCAGCATGAGATTACACCTGTTTGACATATTCTTTGTCGGCAGCTCTAGACAGTTCCTCACTCAGAGTGCTGACTGTGGAGCTCTCCTTTGGGTGCCTGAATGCCCACAGGATTAATATAGAGCACCTGGAGGAGGGCTCTGAACTTCAGTCTATAAATCAGACCCCTAAAGTTTAGCAGAGCTACCTGACTTAGAGGGAAATGTCCTTCCTCCTTGACTGAACCTTAGTTAACCTCCGATTTATTTTTCTGAATTTTTGAATGGAAGACGCGCATCTTGCCTGTTCTATGAACTCTGATGGTAGTTGCATTATGCCTTTCAACACAAAGCTGTGTCATATCACTTCTAGTCTATTATTACAGTGACTGATTAATTGAGCCTGAAGGTAAAGGTAAAGGTGATGCACCCACTCTGTCTGATACAAAAAGAATTTCTACACCTTCTGCCCGGTTGAGGTCACCATAGCTTTTCATTCTTTCTGCCTTCTGGGCAGTCTGTGACACTATTTTAAGATTTTGCTTTAATAAAAAAAAAAAAAAGAATAAATTTTCTAGCGAATCCCTTGCTATAGTAGAGATCAAATTTCAATCGGTGAATTGTTGATGCTGGTGTATTCTTTCACATCATTGCAGATCACAAAGTCCAGGATGAAACCTGTGAGAGCTGAGACAAAACATTACAAGTATAAGGAAATCAGTTCAGAACAGCTTTCCAAAGGGAACCCATTAAATCAAGTTCTGTCTTTTTGGGAATTTCTTCAAGAATTCCAGTTTTGAAAAGGCTTTCCACTATTAAAAAAACACAGTATTAGCCCACAAAGTGTCATTACACCATCCCACTGCTGCAAAAGACATGAAAAAAAAAAAAAAAAGGAAATAAAAAAATCCCCTCAAAACCAACTGTTTTATTCTTAGAAGGAGGAAATGTGTTTCTGGGAAATTCGCTCTCCCTCATTTATACATTTCTGGTGCAAAAGGGAGATATGGACAGATTTCCTGATAAACCCATCATTCTATTACAGCAAAACACAAGGGATTAGGACTTAACTGTAGATACTCATAGGAAATGACATAATTTAGATGCCTACAGAAGAGCTAGCCACTCAAAGCTGCTTTTAAGGTTGTAGAGAGAAACAGTCATTTATAGACCATGAGTAACCTGATTCAATTTAATTATTGTTGTTAGCATGAGATGACCTCTGGCCAATACAGACCTCTTGCTTTTCAATTCTTTCGTGCTGCTACTTTCTTACCCTGGTTTGGTTCACATTTCCTGCCTATCTTTCAGGAAATTCTAAGCTCATATGTGAATAAAATGATGGCATATGTTACCTGTCTGTACCTGGTTCATCATCAGGCAGGCACGTCTTGCAGTTCATGATACATAAGAAAATAACCTGTTTGTTGTTTATTAGTAACCAAATAAAATTTAATTTAAAATGCAAAGTTTTAAAAATTATTTTAAAGTACATATTATGAAAGGGAAAAAACAGGCTTAGGCCCAACATACTAGTGAAAGATTAAATGTAAAGGCCTGGTAGTAGACTGATTTCTGAGAGGGTGGAAGAGGCAGCAAAGCAGTCCGAATGTGGAGCTTGGCTCCTCAACCTAGTTTGTTGTGGAGACAGACACCCTAGACCAGTTTAGAGAATGCTGCGAAGACAAAGGAAGGTCAGCGTACTGGTATATAAACACATTCAGTGGCCCATTACCTTGCTGGACAATAGTGGGAGATAGGACAGCTGTTACCACACCACTCAGAGAGCTGTAATGTGTATGAGGGTGGCAAGGGTAGCTTTTCTTCTGTTCTTGCTTCAGATTGTCCCTTGTGTAAGGAGGGATGCATTTCGCCTTAAGTGAAAGCTCTAGTCTTTAATTAAGAGGCATAGTCACCAACTATTTGGAAACTGGAGAATTTGTTTTAGTATTACTTGTACATAACTGAAAACAACGGTGCCTCCTTGGGGTGAGCTGCGTTGCTGCTGGCAGGGAAAACAGAGGAACGTTCACAGGATTTGGACATCAGATGAAAAACATCTGTGGGTGTAAGCGCATGTAACTCATGTGTGCAGTCTGTAAAAATGGAGATAGCTGTGTTCCATCATGAAGAGAGGAGACTTGGTGCTACACCCTATGGTTAACATGACAACGTGTAGTTAGAGTATTTTAGAGTCTTTTAGCTCACTCTTCTCACCATTTAAAGATGTCATTTGTTTTATACATAGCACTGAAGCCTAAGATTAACTTCATTCTGAAATGAATTGGTGAGGTGCATTAAAAAGGAGTGAGTGTGATGGAAGATGAGGAGTGATCTTGATGGATTAAATATAGGTACATTCAATCATACACAGTAAAATGATTTTTTATTCAAAGCAGGGAATTCTCACCTGACTGAAGTCAATGGAAATACGCTTGTTGCTTTTAATCATGTGAGGAATTCACCCAGAGTGACTTGATTGTTTATTAGGAATGCAGATGAAGGCAAAATTTTAGGGCCTGCTCTTTCAAAGCATTAGAACACTTGAAATGCTGGTGAATGTACGCTCCCACTGAGTGCATTGCTGGACAGATACTTTTGTCTGCATTTTTAAGAGTTGCTGTGGACTCAGTTCAAGAAGTCAGGATATCCCAAAAGGACATGGCAACTAGTTCTTCACCTAGCCCTTGAAGATGTTTAGAAAAGGGAATTAATAGTAGGAGCTTTGCCTCCAAGCTTTACCATCAAATGAACAAGACCATTTGCAGGCTGCTGGATACAGAGATAAGAGGGAATCACAAGGAATAATGAGTGACATCTTCAAACAATGAGCAAAATGATCTCAGATCACAGAGCTTGCAAAGATTATTGTATGCTACCTTCACTTAAAGGAAATATTGCATGCTGTTCTCACTTAAAGGAAATATTGCATGCTGTTCTCACTAACACAAAGATTTCAAGGACAAAAAAAACTGTTGTTTTTCTTTTTGTTGTGGAGAAAAACAGCTTGTGTGAACATTTTTTAGTAAAAACTGTCAGTTTATAATCATAATGGAAATAATCTCAAAGTTCTGAATTTTGACTAGCAGTTATGTCTCTTATGACTTCATTCATGGGAGGAGTGAGAAAGGGCTGGTCGAAGTTCAGTATTTTGGCATGGAAAGTATTATAAGGGAGTTAGAATAAAACTGCCTTGGAAGTGAATTTTTTGTCTTTGCTGACAACATTTCATTTTCCTTATCGTTTAACTAGGAACATTTACAAAAATGCATACATTTCCAGAAACTGCAGCATTATTCTTCATAAACTTTGTGCTTCTTTGCTACACCTCTGTTCTGTCAAATGAGATCCTAATTGCTTAATGTTTAATGCAATCAATCACACCAATTTTAATTCTTTACATGCAATTTTTAAGAACTCTGATCCCCAATTTATTTAATGAATCATTGTTTCCTGAGTTATTAACTGCATCTGTTCATCTTTCCTTTTTGAACAATTGTAACATTTTTTTACATTTGTCTCCTTGAAAATATACGCTGCAATTTGACTGTGATGCTCAAAAATACTGTTGTGTTTAAATTATATTTACCTTTCCTTTTTCCTTTTGTAGGGCTGAGGGGCTAAATGTGACCTCTTTACTGCCTATGATGACCGGAAACTTTTATGAAGTCAGAGCTTTTTGCAAGCTATATATATATCGGGCTTCTTTTATGTGCTGGCCCCAGTGAATTCAGCAAGCAATTGGTTCCAGTCAACTATTTTTACTCATATCAGAGATATGAGTAATTCATATCTGTGAAGTACTTTTAAACTATACAAACACTTATTTAATATTCTTTTTTATGAGTTACTCTTCTTAAGTCACATGATCCCTATGTTAGTGTTTCTCTCTTTTTAATCTGAAACCTGCAGTGGTGGCTTAACTGTGCAGCTCACAGAAATAAACTGTGAAAGGATGGTCTCAGCAAAGTCAGTGGGGGCCATGATCCCAATCCAGAAAATGTCACCTCGGTAAGACTGAACTCCTAATGTGCATGCAAGAAAGATTTTAGAAAATTGTATGAAGAACCTGGGCTTAACTTACCCTCTGTGGAATTCAAATAAGTTTTTTGCCTGCGCTTCACTAGTCTGTGGTTCTCTCTGCTGAAATATGAAACTCTGGCTCCCCTTCTGCAGTAAGGCAGCTGAGCTGAAGAAGGTGAATTTTACATCTAGTTTAGTTACACATTGCAACTAACTTATGCTTCCAGTTTTGGTAATTAGGGATTCAAAGAGCTTATTCTGTACCTATTCAGTGTTTGAGGAGGTGCCATAATTTACCAAATTTACAAAAAAACTTGCTTCAAGGGAGTAAGGCTGAGCCCTTTACAAAAGCACGTTCAGAACCTAAGACCCAAGTAATTTGCGTCCAAGCACTGTGGTTTTCTTTTAGCCTGGTTGACTAAGTAGATCTACCAGAAGAAAAAAAACGTGAGGCTGGTGGAGAGCGGAGGATGGTGTGTGTTTTAATCTTACCTTTCACTCTTGGACACCAGGGACGTCAGATTGTGGGAGCATTTGTGTAGTGACCAGTTCAGATGAGGGTGGAATCATAGTTAGAACTCCTCTTAATTGTGTCTTTTATTAAAATTGATGTTTTTATCGTAAGTGGTGATATATTATTATTATCATTATCATTATCATACTGCCTGCTTACACTTGTATGTTATTTAAAAGCTAATTATACCTCCCATCCTTTCACAGTCCCTATTAATATTCAGTTTTAATGTACTAATGGGTCCTTCTTGCATGACGCATGTCCTGGATGGAAGAATAAAAATTAAATTGAAACATTCAGGTAAAAAGAAGGTTCATCTCAATTAATTAATATTTACCTCTGGTAAATCGCCAGCTAATTAGACTGGTGCTGTGGAGGAGGGAGAGACTGTAAGGAGCTGGTTACCCGTTATCCACGAGCCTAAGGAGGTCTCCCAGACCCTATGGGCTGATGAGAGTCCTTGAGAGACTGCCAGCTGAGAGAGCTGGAGCACAAGTGTATTTTCCTCTGTACCACATCTGTAATGCTGAAGAACCAGAGCACAGCAGCTTGGGGCATGCAGCCCAAAGCTGGAGTACAGGCAGATTTTGCGTGATACCAAGTGGCAAAATGAGTGGGTGAGCATCTCTCTGCTCCTGGCTTTCACTGCATCTGGATTTCAGTGTGTGCTGGGATTTGTTGCTGGGTGGGCAGATGAGGTATTGCTGATCATACGATAGGTGGCATCATGTCTCTTCAAGAGACTGTGAGTGGTTGCTCCTTCTGAGTTTCTCTCAGTGCATTTAAACTCTAATGTTGGGGAGGAAGAAGTCAGCCTGGTCCCTTTTGAAACATTACTGACTTTTGAAACAAGGTAGTAAAACACAGTAAATGTTAAATTCCAGTGCTCTCTGGAGCACTGCAGCATGTGTTTGGCCTGAATCCTGTTCTCTTAAAGTAAATGAGATCTCCATGGTTCTTTTTTATCACTGAGAGAGAGCAGTGGGACAGGTAGTGCTGATGCCACAGAATAGGCTTTTTGAAGGGTGACTGCTCTGCTTCCCATTTGCTGTGATTTTCAAGCATCACAGCAAAGTGCAGCACTGGACTATATCAGACAGAATAATGGAATTAGCTTGGGAAAAGGGGGGTTCTGTTCTAGTGATACTGGGTTGCCTGTTGAAGTTGCTTCAGGGAAATCATTTCAGCTGCTTCTACATCTGTGGTTTGCCACAGGTAAAATCAAATGCTTGCAGGTCTTTTCAAGGTCGGTTAAAAGTAGCTCTAGAAATAGGTGGTTTCTTATCCGATGGGGCTGTGAATGGCACCAAGATGCAGCGCTCTCCAGGAGGAGACATGAGTCTGCTTCTTTGAGATTCCTGCAGCTGGAATGGGGTAGGAGGAAGCTCTGTATTAGTCCTTTCTACTGACTCACTTCTGGGTGTAAATTTCTTTTTTTATATACACGAAAAATCTTTGATTAGAACTAGATAATGTAAACTTTATGTAGGTTAAATACCAGTCATCCTATTTTCCACTGAAATGACCATTTTATATGTGTCTGAAATAGGCTTTCTAACATAGAACCTAACAAACTCACAGGATTGAATAGGCTTGATTCCTCTGAATCACTTTTAACAGATCTTGCCATTAATCATTTTCGATCAAAATAGTTTGATCCCATTAAAGTATGTAAAGCATGCATTCAGTGACTGAGTTAGTTATGGAGTCACCATTTAGTGCAGAGGTTAAATGCAAAGTTGTATTACACACAGACTTTTGCAAAAATAACACCAGGCTTTTAGTTTTGATTCCCACTCTATTGATTTGCACTAGGTAAATTTAATTCCAAATCTTACAGATGGCTGAGATAGTCATTCAATTTTGTCATTGTAGTGAAGAAACCATTAGGAAGATGGAGAAATAAAGGTCACAGTAATCTTTTCTGGAATGAAGAATGAAGAACCAATTTTATTCAGAGGTCAGATTTGTACCAGGAGCTCCGAAGCACTCACAGTATCCCATTATTTAAGCATTTACAAAGTTTCATTCACATACAATTTTTGTGAAATACAGCATAGCTTAACAGAAGACGGAAATGTGTGAAGCGACTTCTTTTCTTCAACACATAGACTGTGAGTTTCAAGAGTGGATGATTTCTGTGATGTATCCAAGCAGGGTAGGATCCATGCGCATCCCTTTCCTCCAGTTTCCTGCAAAGATGTCTGTATTTGCCTATGATTTCTGATTGGGATGTGAAGAAGGACATTAGGACATTGGATCTGCCTTAAGCTCATAACCATAAACTCATAGCTAATTACTTTTCTCAGCATTCACTTTTTTTTTTTTTTTTTGGTCCAGGGATGCTTAGAGGAAATACTTTCTGCTGTATGAAAAAAATAGGATTTATTGTCTTTAGTTCTAAATGTCCTCTTTTTGTATATGAAAGACATGCAGTGTGTTTCAGTGAAGAAGCCATTTTCCATTTAAAATAAGGCAGTATAAGTGTGAAATTTATGTATTGATTTGTTTCTCTAAGGAAAGACTGGTTTCTACAACTGCAAAGCGATGGCCTGACAGCACCCTGTGAGCATTTTGCCTGTAAATGTTGGAAGATACCTAATGTAAGTGGTGGGAGTTACCTGTGTTTAGGTACCTAAACACAGGGATCTAGAACCACTGTAGATGGTCCCAGGGGAAAGAAAAAAAAAAAAAAAAAAGAAGAGGAAAACAAAATCGAAAGGGGCAAAAAAAAAAAGAAACACTAGAGTTTTTGAACTGATTTTTTTAAACCTTAAGTTTTAGTTCTAGTTAATGATCGACCTGTAGATAGAACTAAAAAAAGTAATAAACACTCATGACTTGAGAAAGCCCGCCAAAGCTCTGCATCATATGCATTAGGGGAAAAGTGTGCTATGATTGTTTAATTTAAAAAAAAAAAATCAATTTTCACCTGTGGTATCACAACAACGTTACAAGACTTACTATATTTTTATTATATATTACGGTCCACTGATTCTATTTCAGGATAATGTGGATGCTCCAGATAATGGAAAACACCAAATCATAATGGAAACACTGGCAAAGGCAGTGTTGAGACACCTGGATTTGGAAGAATGGGCATCTAGCCAGAGAAGATAAGCTCAGCTTTATTTAAGATTTCCATACCAGCTGCTCACAAATCTATCTTTTCACCCCTATTCAGAGGTTCATGTCTCTATTGGCTAGTTCAGTATCCTTCTATCTTGGCTGCCCTCTCAAATTTAGCATACTGGAGCCCTTTGCAAAAGAAAACTTCTTTCTCATCTCAGACGCTTTATCAAGTATGGGGTTCATGCTACATACATTAAAAAATAATAATAAAGCAAAACAGCAACAACAACAACAACAATAACAACAACAAAACAACCAGGACTGGTGGAAACGATTCCTTCTGTATTTATGTTCCTTCTCCCTGTGTAACTTCAGGCAAGCCTCACGGATACTTTGTTTTTGTCACTGGACTAACAATACAGATGTATCTCATGAAGTAGTGACAAAGCCAATGTCTAAAAAGAAATGAGGGTGAAAGACTAACTTCTCCCACTTTATCTTCCCCCACCTTGCTTACTCTAGTTGCGTTGTCTCAACTCAGATCAGTTGCTGTGATGATTCTCATTCTAGAAGCCATTACATTTACTCCTGCAGCCGATTATCACAGATGAGTCACAGAAGTAATAATTATTTACTTAATAAAAAGTAGCATATGGTAAGAATTTCACTTTGTGTTTATTGTCCGTTCTGCCAAGGCCCTCTAACCATGCAGCCCATAGGACTCACCCTCTGATTTCTCTACTCACTTGGCACTGAGATAAAGGCTCCTGCTTGTTTCATTTGACATGTATTTTTGAAAGCAATGATGTGTATTATGGTAAATATTCTACATTTTTTTCAGTGTTTTATGTGAATGTCAAGATCAAGTACCTAGAGCTGTAGTATGTGAAGAAGTGTACTTTCATAAAATTTCATAAAATAAGTGGGAATCACTTATTTCTTAATTTGTTTGTTTACAGCAAGCAGCTATATAAATAGTATAACTGGTATAGCCATTGCTTCAATTACTTCTATCTGAATAAGAACAAAACCACTTTTTATTATGTCAACACATTTTAAATACTGGTATGCTACATTTAATTTTCCAGTTTCGGTTTTAAGCCCTTTTATGCCATTGATGTGCCAGTGATTTTAAAATGTGACTTCAGCTGAAATATACAGAAAAACAGAAAATGGCTTCAGAAGCCCAGATTAGCTGTCACTGATGGCATAAGTCTGTCAATAGCAGCCAGTAAATGCCGGAGTCTGACTTTTGCCTCTTATTTTCATTTATAAATTCCATTTCAGAATAGCAATAAGACACTGCAGGCCATGCATTTTGAAGGGATTATTGCACTTCTCTTGTGACTAAAGTCACTTGCCCTTTAGCCTTATACCTTATAAAACCTCCCAAGATGTTCAGGAGTAGCTCAGAAATGCACAGCATGCTGTGCCTTATTGCTTAAGTATGTTTAGCTTGATCATACAAAAAAATAATGATAAAACTATAAAAGAAAGAAGGAACCTGCCCCCCCTCCAGCTATTCTATGCTTTTTTCATCCTTTTTTAATCATCTCATAGGTAAAGTAATTCATAGGTTATCAACTGTTTGATAAAATGCACATGCAACATAGAGCAGTTTTTCCTTGTTATGGTTATGTTATCTTGCAGCAAATATTAAGCACCCGCCCTTTAATACAGTTTGGATTGTTGCATAATATAGAAATGTGGCTAAATTGTTAAAAGGGTTAAACAGTGCCATTCTGCCTCAAATTACCACTGTCATTCAATTCATTAGATGAGTTTATGGAGTTACAATATGTCTGTAATTTATAGCCTGCTTACTGACAAAGCTTAATGCTAACATATGCCTAATTTGCCAAGGTTATCTCAAGTCCCATTCATCTCCACCACTAACAATATGCTGCTGATTCCATGCTTCATGGATGAGGTACATGCGGTTTCATATTTAGCGCTATCAATCACAAGTAATTGCCTCCAGCTCCCCGCCTCAGTGTTCAAAGTGATTTCTCTTCAGCCTCTGAGGTTTGATGAAAAGAGGATTCACAGCCAGAGGAGGGCATCGTCCTCCAGCTCCTGCAAATCTGAAGGCGCTGAAAATCAGAGGGGAAAAGCGTGTCTGCAGCTGACATTTCCAAACTTTTCCCTTCTGGGGCACATGGCTTTTGCAGTCAGGCAAATATGCTCCTGGGTATACGTTTGTGAAACAGTGGCAAACCCCTGTGGCAACTGAGCTGACCTCTAGCCTGCTGCTCTTAGGATTTCCCAAGTGACAGGCTGGCCTAACCTTGAACACCTCCCTGAACACCCCTGTGCCTTGGATCACAGACTATGGATTCACTGTTGTTCCTGTGGCTTTAGTGCACCTGCACGAACATGTGGGAAGTGGCAGGATCAGGGTCTGCCAGAGGGGATTAGAGCCCACTTGTGTATTTTAAGTATCAACTAGCTTTTCTTGATGAGACTTTTACTTTCAATGAAATACACCGTATGCAACAAAATATTTTTAAACCCTAAGAGCCTCAGTTCTACGAACTTTTAAATACATGCTCATCTTCATACCTGGGAAGGGTCAAACTGATCTGCCTTGCAAAGTGTTTACAGTGTTGGGGTCTATGGAGAGCAATTAACTCACTCTTTCCTATTTTATTCTTGTTTGCTTGCTGGGATTTTCTGCATTTTCAAGTCCCCCATACACAGATTGTAGGTATCTATCACTCTTTCTATCTAATTAATGCTTTTTAATACAGCTTTAGTCATCCTAGATGCTGAAAACCTATCAGAAAATTCAATGGAAGGGTCTGATCCTGAACTGTTCATGCATATTCTTACTATAAATGGGAGAAATCGCTTTCATTCCTGTGTAAGTATTGCATTTTCAGTATATGGGTCAAAATTGTCAACTTTCTATATGCAAGCAAACACACACATACATATTCACCTTGTCTATTGAACTAGCTATCTAGCTAGGTAGCTTTTTGAGTCTTTAAATCTATTCTGAAGATCTGTTGGATCATATTAGAAAAAATATGTTTTGTTAAAACGAGTCTCCTGCTTTATTTTGGGATTCTTCCATCAAGAATATCTAGGACGAAATTTGTTCTTGCATACTCTGCTGTCAACTACCTATAATCCCAGATTTTTCAACCATACTATTATGCACGATATTCAGAAACTTCCTTGGGATAATGGAAATGGTTTGGCAGACCCAGTGCAACACTCTGCTCTTGTGAATTTACTATGATCTGCTTTACTGAAAGAAATTACTGTAAACAAAACATTCCCGAATGGATGAATAGATTTACAAGTTCTAAAGCCAGAATGGTCTCTTTTAGCTTTACTATATAGCAACACTGAACCTATAATTTTAATGATCACTTGGGAAATGAAAAGAGGATTGGAGCAGTAAATAAGTTCAGTTCAAGAAAATGATGGTGCCAATACTGTTTCTTTTGTTTGTTTGCTTGCATTTTTTGTAAGAAATGCAAATCTTTGTCCAGTATGAAGTGACAGTTAATGGTATGAAAACCAGTGTTAGTCTCTCTTAAGTTTTTTTGTTTGTTTTTTTTTGGTTATTTTTTTTTGTTTCATGTGTAGTGCCAGAACTCAGGAATATGCTCTGGAAGGATAATATTCATGTGCCTCAAGGAAGTTTGCTGAAGAAAGAAATAACTCCTATAGCAATCAAAAAAAAA
>VZSV01000013.1:12527275-12637881 GCA_013398735.1 Nothocercus julius | reverse complement strand
AAAAGAAAAGAAAAGAAAAGAAAAGAAAAGAAAAGAAAAGAAAAGAAAAGAAAAGAAAAGAAAAGAAAAGAAAAGAAAAGAAAAGAAAAGAAAAGCAGAAGAGTTTCTCCTATAGCTGTCTGGACAGAAGATTTGATTCTTAGCCATGCTGATCAGAGAAACTAAAGAATGTTATCAGTGCCTTTAAAACTCAATAACACAGTGAAGCTAATGCTTGAAAAGGACTACATCTGTAATACCCACAACCAGGAGGAGTAATACAGCAGTACCCTTACAAGGACCTACCTCAGCACTAGGCAAGGTGCAGAGAATGCCTGGAGACCTCTCGTGGTGTTTTCCAGACAGCCAGGTAGATCATATTATTGCAAACCACATCCATGTGGCTTTGTCTCCACCACTTCCTGTGACTGTTTCTGGTCTTGACTCAGGTACGTTTTGTAAATCCGTGTCGTCAGAGTGCAAGGAGTGAAAAAAAAAAAAAAAGAACCAAAAAATCCAACTTACAATCACTAAGCAGAGTTATAGCTTTGTCAGAACGATGTATTGTGTAGTAGCCAAAGGTCTAAATCCATTAAGGTTAGACGAGGAAAAGCATTCCTTTTTTCTTTTTGCCCAGTTTACAATGCAACTCAGACTGTAACCTTAGAGGGTGAAACCCAAGCTGTATTTTGTTCGTTGCCTACTTAATGTAAATTAGGTATTACAGCCCCTGGTACATAGGTCAAAATACTGGTCTGTCTCTTTTAAGCTAACATCTTAACCAGTAGGCTCTAGAATCAAGCTTCCTTTTCTGCAGTGACTTTGGTTATATTACAGAAATATACTTTTAAAAAGGTGATGTGTTCTCCATTTTTTTTATGAAACAAAGTGAGATGAATCTCAATTGGTCTGATTTTATTTCAAAAGTAATTATATTGTTACTCACAGGGGCCTGTTGCAAGAACAAACAAATTGTCCTTTCTGGGACACTGGGATACAAAGAAGTTTCACATGGACTTATGTTCTGTAACATCCATGCAATCATACCAAAGTTGAATCCTCTGATAATGCCTGTGATAAAGGGAAATTTATGAGTAGCTGAAATTTGGACCTAAGATACTAGCTTGCTCATTGCAAGCAGAAAACAAGTAATCCTTATCAGGATAATTTTTATAAGTTAGACTTCAGTCATTTGGGGACTAAATTGTCAAATAGTAGCATGAAATATGTTTACTTCGTATTCACAAGCATAATTTGAAAAGTAATCTCTCCACTGCTGCTATTCCAATTGTAAGGGCAGTGTGTTTCTAAGCATTTAATTACCTACATTGTAAAACCTGGACTCAGGTTTTATAGGAAAAAAACTAGCTTGGCGTTTCTGGAAAGAGGATATAAAAACTTTCATTGCTCTTATTTTCTTCCAACAATGCCTAATATCTAAATGACACAGATTTAAGTCTTTCCACGTGGCTGTTGAATTGTGTAGGCCATTCCAACTGTTTTACCAATAATGGCTTTTTCCTACCTATTCCTTTCACACCTACTTTTTTTGAAGTCGTGTAAAATCTGCTGTGCTTGGTATTAACTTTTTTAATTGTTTGGGTAAAAAGAGCAACAGTCATCTTGTCCTCAGAATCCTTTATCCTGAACATGATTGTTTGTTCCTGGTTAACAATTGCATGCAGTATGAAAATGTAATCAGCAAATGTCTGTTCCCAATGTTTTTCAAAAGTTCTTTTGGGTTTTGGACACCCATACATGGTCTTCTTTTGTAAAAAGAGGTGCTTTTCCTTAAGCCTTCATAAACTACTTTTTAAATCCTAGCTAGCTGAGAGGTTTACATCAGCAGGATCAGTAAACATAGCCTCCTGAAAGATGCCATTAAAGCCCTTTATAACTGTGGGCAACAGTGTAGTAGGGATGTGGTGGGTTGTAAAATACCTGCACATCTTAGTTTTTAAAGTTTAGTCAAAGCACTCTACAACCGCAAATTTCATTTCATTATTGGTAACAAAACGGTGAACATTATATTACTTTAACAAACTGCTTAAATATCTATTTGAAAAGTTCTTTAAGCCTCTCTGTCTGTAATTTCTAGGCTTTATTTCTTTCAGAAAAAAAATGTTTTGAAAGTCCTCAGAGCCTTCATTGCCCATCTTATTTGCTGATCCTAAAGCCCAAGCACATTTATATAGCATGTCTCTCATTGTTAAGACATACTTGAAACTGTAGTTTCGTTTGGATAACTGCTGCATATCCACGAAATGGGCTTTCCTTTGTGCAGCTGCATATAATAATTCTGTTTCTTTTGAAATGTATGTGAGCTGGCTTGTGAAAAGTGGAGAAATCTAGCTCTGACTGTGATTCTTCTGTTTGTTGGTTGTTCAAGGCCTTGCTATATTCTTTCGGCTTTTTCAAAAAACAGAAGTCATCCCTTCCAAAGCATCCATCAGATCAGTTAGATATTTTCTTTAACGGGAACATCTCTGTAGCCGAGACTGAGCTTTGTCATGCTTCTTGACGTTCTTCGTATGGAAATGCCAGGCATACCTAACATCACACTCTACAAGGCATGATTCATTAACCAAGTGCTGGAACACAGTACCTCACAGAGTCTGCAGGCTTTTCTGCTCGGGATACCATCTTTTATTTAACCAAAGACAAACAAAACCAGGACCGTATCTTTAGAACTGCAGGTGTACCTGTGTGTATCTTTGGAAAGACATCTGAAAAGGTCCATGTGTGAAGAGCTTTTGAATAAAGAGCAGAACGAAATCATAGCTATTTGTGAGTCCTAGTTGTTTTCTGGTCCCATGACACCAACCATCGCCCTCCAAAACCCCTTAGCATATCATTGCCTATTTACCTGGGTTTCGGTGCCGTATTTCAGATTTTCCAGTGAAATTTATTTATCCTCAAGAATTTTCTTTTTTTTTTTTTTTTGTCATTGCATTGCTTCATGCATGGAACAGACCCATTCCCTGGTCTGAGAAATAGAGCATCAGGCATAGCAGATTGGTCGCAAGTCATTGTTCACTGAGCAGAAACAGCTCTGGAAAAAAAAAAAAAAAGATTTGCATCGTCATCTGGGAGGGGTGGATAGGAAACTTGCTACAGGCTGCTATTTGGGAGGAGATGAAATATTTGCTGAGAGGAACTATCCTGAGACATCTGTGAGTTCGCTTAAAGCCTCAAAAAAAGAAGTATGGGGTTTCTCCTTTTGCAGACAGAATAAAAGGAGAGCGGGAGGTTTTTGTTTGTATAGAACTTGAGGAAAGGATATTTAGGACTTTTGTTTGCTTTGACCCATCAGGCAAAGGCCAGTGGGTTTTTGGTTTAACCCTGTGACAAGAGGATTTGGGACTTTTGTTTGTCTTGATTGGAAAGAAGGGGAATTTAGGACTAGATAGGCCTAAAAATATCCCAAAGCCTTTCTACTTTATTTTTAACTCAGATTGTCTGTGAAGAGGAAGGCAGTGGTTAGGAAAGGGAACTAGCCAAAGAAGTACTTCTTTAGATAGAAAGTTTCTAGAGTAGATTCCGTTTAATGAGGTAGAGATGTCCATATTGCCTGTTATGATTGTCTAATCCTTTCCATTATATGCCACTGTTTTGGTCTGTTTGTAATTCTGTCAAACTTCTATGCTTTGAGAGGAAATTTTCTTTGCTTGCCCTCTATCTGTAACTATATTTTCTAGGTGATTTATAAAGAGAGGCAAGACTTTCCCAATCACAGAAAAAGTTAGCCTGCTTTTGTGAATTCCTCCAACAGTTCTATATAAATCTTCACCATGTGCATATTTCTAAGCAAGTATTTGAAATTTGTTATGAGAAATGACGTGGCAATAAAGGAGTGAATTTTGTTGCTCCTTGAAAGTGATAAGGATTTGAAGAAGATAGGCAGAACGTAACTATTTTTTTTCTACCACAGTTCTAATCTCTTAAAAGTGATGATTGACGTTAGGGACCTCAGATCTTGAATGGCTTGAGACATCTTAAGCTGGCTGGGAACCTGAAACTGGATTAACCGCACCAGTTACCACTTTTGAAAATCTCTTTTAATCTAAAGGAAAACTGCTCCGAAATATTTTCCCATCTTCCTTTCTCCTATAAAATTCTTTATGTTACTAAAAAGTAATCTGTTTATTAAATGTAGATAATAAGTTTTCCCTTTGGCCTTTTTTATTTTGTCTCTTCCTCTTTTTTTAACACTTTTTTTTGGAATGTGAAACAAAATGAACCATTTCCACTTAAACCTGTTCCACCTTCCAATTACCTATGAACTCCTATCTGTATATATGTGTGTGCTTACTTAAAAGTTAACTGTCTTAAAGTCTTAAAAAGATCATTTTTTAAGTATCTTAAGCATGCACATTTTAATATATGAGAAGTTTTAACCGTTTTGTTCATGTTTTGCCCCAGAAGTGGAGCTTAAAAACCGAGAAATACTCCCAGCTGCAGAAGGGCAAACAGTATTCCAAATCCCAAGATGAACTATCACAGAATCACAGAATTACGGGATGGTTGAGGTTGGAAGGGACCTCTAGAAATCACCTAGTCCAACACCTCTGCTCAAGCATGGACATCTAGAGCATGTGGTACCGGGTCACATCCAGGCAGGTTTTTGAAGATCTCCAGAGAGATTTCTGTCAAAAAGAAATAATAAAATAACTTAATCTTCTACTGGTAAGAATAAGCATATACTGTAGCTATTCTTTTCTGAAGGAGAAAACATTAAAGCTAATAGCATATTTTACCATTGACATGGTAAAATACATTTTCTCCTTGTTCTTAAACACCTTTTCTACCAGCAAATCCAATGTCTATACTTGGCCAAAAAGGGTTACAATTGTGTAAAACTTTCAACCTTATATAAACACTCTCTCTCTTCAGAGACTTGTTAAATCTCTCCTAATTGTGAAATGAAGCTCATCAAGGCAGGAAATAACTTCATGACCAAACTCAGACTAAACCCCATAGTTCAAATTCTGATTATTGAATATTAAGTAAAGAAATCACAAACATATTAGAGTAAATATTAACCATCTTCAGTAATTACTAGTTGAAATGAGTTCACTAATAAACTTGAAAAAATGCAAAAATTAAGTGAATAGAGAAAAAAAAAGAGATTTCATTCTATAAACCAATGACTGAGAATTGTTCATCTTCACGAGGCACAAAAAATATCGGAAACTCCTGTTTTCATATTCTTTTGCTAATCCTGGGTGCAAGGCCCTTGCATACTTTACAAACATACTTTACATACTTTACAAAGCGGGCATTCCTCTAGCAGCTGAGGTAGCTCGTTTTGAGACTTCTGTTATTCCACCATGTTGAAAAGAATATTCAAAAATGCCACATGGAAAATTTGACTCATGTAGCCATTTTGAACATCATATCCTTTTCTAATACCTCGCAGGTGACATTGCTCTGTGTCTTCATTCGGCTTGAACTAAATGCTTATACTCTTGTTACTTCACTGCTGGCATTCTCCAGGTTTCCTCGTAACTCTATTTGTTCAGCTCTGCATGCAAGGGGAGGATGGACTCTGCCATTCTCTGTGGATTTTCACCCTGTTATTTGTACATTTGCTAGCTGTTTGTATTTGTTATACTTCTACTCTGGGCTTTCATCCAATATCTTTTATTAACACTTTTTCTTGGCTGTCTTTCCCATTCCACATCCCATGTATTTTTTTTTTTTATTTTTTACTTATTCCCACACTTCTTTTTTTCTTAGCCTTTCCTGCAGTCCTTTCTGCTGTTTGCTATAGCTCTTTCCTTCATGAAATCTCTCAGGAAATGTGCCACATCTCAACAACAATGTCTCATTTAAGCTCTGGAAAGAAGCGTCCACATCTCATCATCCACTGACCTGGGATTTACCTTTGTTACTACTTTGAAATGCAGTGTGCCACTGTATTCAGATTAAAGGTGATCTTGGGTGGCTGCAGATTTCACTGCATCCAAATAGTGTACAATAGGAAAATTTATAAAAGATACCAGACCATATTTAATGGACTTTTTCACCTTCTAATAGGGAACTGTAGAAACATTACAGCCAGTATGTGGCACACTGATAATACATTTTGCACTGGTACTGAAAGATTTGGTCTGAAAGATTTCATATGACTTCTCTTCAGATTTAGACAGCTGGAGAGAAAGATCAAGGCAGTAAAGATGGGTAACTATTGACACTTCTAATCTTCTCTGTTTAACTTCCATCCATTATCAAACTCTCTTTTGAGTTCCTTGTAGAATTAAGTTACCAGAAAAAGTCAGAGTGATCTTAAGTCCTGTATGCTAGATAACATTGGTATATACACCTGGAAGGGTATGCAGCTTCTGTGTATTGGGTTTGTGGCATACAGACATCTGCATAACTTACATTTCTTCATACACGTGGCTTTCCTTGAGAGATGACAACAATGTCATGTCGTTGATGTATTTCTGCTGTTTCCCACAGAAATACAAATAGCCTGGCTATCTCATCTGCATATTTGCTATCTGAAGGTCCTCGGGTTGGGAGGGCGAAGCGCTCACTGGCTTACTCGCACTCTGACGTTGGGGCTCACACTGCAAACCAGCCGAGTGAATGTTTCCTGTCCTCAGCAATTGCGAGCCCGGTGTGTTTAGTCCAGAGGGAGCCACTCAGTGCCCACCTCAAGTCACAACACCACATCTAAGCCACAGAAAACATGAGGCCTTTAGACTTCAGAACATTTTGTTCTCTCTTGCAAAAGATGTTTTTTCAGTAGCTGAGTGTGATAAACTCACAGGAAGGTGCCATTTCCTGCTGAATACTCCTTCATTGAAACAGGTCTTGCTTGGGTAACACGGCAAATAGGAAAGCAGATGTACCTTTAGCATTACCAGAACTGCCAGTTTGGTTGATGTCATGTATTAGTTCCTGTTGGAGTTTGCTAAATAACTGAGGTTTTGAGCAAGACCAGTTTTTCTGTTAAAAACTGCAGTTTTTCTTTTAAAAACACTTTACATATTTTTAACCACATTTGACCAAGTCTGAGCAAAAAAATCGTGGTCAGAGAATTGTTAAATCTTTTAGACTTACAAAGAACTTGGAAAGTTTTTAAGGAGGACAGAGACTCTTCACGTAAGGTAAATAATCTTTTTATATTTGCCTTCTGTCTAGAAGATATCACAGAAGTAATAGCTGTGTTTTTACCGTAAAGGTAAAATATAATTGAAGAGGTGCCAAGAGAAGGTTCTGGAACACAAAAACAGTAAGTTTTGCATTGTATTTGTTCAGCAACCTTAAACAACTAAAACAGGAGGTAACTAAATTGGTAAGTAAACCATGGTTCTCTGTCAATTAAAATGTATCTGAGATAATGGAGGTACATTTTTTTAAGAAAACATATTAACTAGGTCATGGGAATTATAAACTGCTCTTTTTCCAGTACCTGGTAATTTGACTGAGACAATGACTAAAGACAGGTCACAGTGTGCCAAAGATCTAATATCTGGCAGTTACAGCGGAACCTGGCATGTATTCCCTGAAACAAATATTGTGCTGTTCAAATTTGCATGAGTTCTTTGAGCTCATCAGAAGAATGATGAATAAAACAGACCCAGGTAATGCATAATTGGACTTCTAAAAATGCACCTAAAGAGTTTAGTACAAGAAATCAAAAGCCACAGAAATATCACAGACCTCTCCCAATAAATTAAGAAGGGCTAATTTGAGGAGATGGAATTAATTCAGCTAAAAACACAGCTAAATAGGATAGATACCATCATCACGCTGTCAATTTCTGCACTTCTGTTTTATTCTGGAGTCTTTTCTGACCGGGACAATTATTTGAACCCACTGTGAAGATGAATGTTGCAGATGGGAGGATCTTGTCCTCAAAATCCTGGTTTCTAGTGAAGAAAATGCTCAGCTGTCAAGTAGTTTTCTATCTTGTGCCAGTAAAATGTTGCAGTCCCTTTTTAGGTGTAATCCCTTTAGGTGTAATCTCTGCAAAATCTAGAATGCTTGAGAAATTCTGTTCTAGTTTTAGTGTGAGAACTACAAACAGTTTGTGCCTCTTGTAGTCTCTTTGCTTAACCACCAATTTGTGGGACTTACTGCCCTTTTCATAAAGATTGGCTCTACTTTTTTTAATCTGAAGTTATTTTAACAACGTATAACATAGGTGCAAAATTTGGAGCAAGGATTAGTGTCCCTATCCCTTGCTAGTTTATGGTTGCTTGAGATAAACCGGGAATGAAACTCTATTTCACAAGTTCTTTGGAAAATTTACCATTTTATGAACATATGTTTACATTTTTTTTCCCCCTTTTTTTTTCTCTCTCTCTGTATTTCTGTTTTGCATTCTTGTAGCACACTGTCTCCTCAACTCCTCGAAAATCCAAGTGGATTGAGATATATTGTCCAAAATATAGGATGCATAGACTTTGTTTTTTTCACTCTTTCTCTTACATTTCACACCTTTCTTCTTTCAGGAGAGGTGCTGAAGTGATTTAGGCTACTGTAGCAGAATTTTGTTGACTACGGGCAGTGTGCCAAGCCCAGATAAAACAGTATCTTTGCCCATAAAATGTGTGACTCAGAGGAGAGTATAAGCAAATTCACTGAACTTTAATCTGAGTGAGACAGAGCTGATGTTAAAGAAGGAATATGTAAAAGCTTGCAGAATTTGAGAGACCATAGATTGCTTTTCTCAGTGTTTGTCTCTTGTTCTGCAAAATGCTGGCAGCAAGGGTGTGCGCTTGATGCCCTTCTTGAGTGAAGTGTGGCAAGCTCAGCTTTATCTTCCCTGCTTCTGGAACGACATATTCCCTCTTGCTGGGAATATCCTTGAGACTGGCAAGCTCTAAGTGAATGCACTAGCATATGCCATCTCAGTTATGCCATCCCAGGGCAGAGCACCCACTAGGACCATGTCTAGACCAGCCCAGTTCTATATGGCTCCTAGTGGAGCACAGCACATTTCTTCATCCTTCCCAGGACTCTAGAGGTTAACAGACATTTGAGCATGACATTCATAGGTTCAATTGTTAGGCAGTTGCTAGTGAGGTATTTTCAGTGGAGGACACTTGACTCTGGAATGTAGTCCCAGAACTGATTTATGTGAGGCATAGTCAGCATTTCACCTGAAAAAGAAATGGATGAGTTGGTTTTGGTTTGGGATTGTGGAAAGACAGAAGTATTATGCAGTGGTGATTTGATGAGCTTTGTGCACCCACTTGGTTAGGCAGGTATGTGAAGCAGAACAGCTGGTAACAAAGTTGTGTATTAGCTCTCCATTCCACCTTCTAGTTTGAATCCCACAATTTTCCAGGGCAATATTAATATGCTTTCTCCCTGATGGCATTCACCTCTTGCTACCACTTCTAGAGACTCACTTTTTCAAAAATAGAACAAAAAACAGCCAAATGTCTTACCCCTAATGACATTTCTATTAGTCTGTGATTTAGACAACAGAGCTAAAAAATATCATTCGGTGTAAATATCACCATTTGTTAGCCTGAAGGGTCATGATTTCCTCTCTTTTGAACAGAACCTTCCAAAATCCATTATTATTTTATGGACTCCAAGTTGAAGAAGAGTGCTGAAAAGCTATTCTCACTTTGCTTTCTCAGATTCTTCATTACCTCTGCTAACTCAAGGAGAAGTCATTCAGTATAATCTGCGATGGATAGACGACACAAATCCACTAACATGCTGTTCTGCTGTGGATCATTATCGAATTAGGCAAGCAGAGAGAAGAATCTTAATGTCAAGTGATGCCAGAATTTATAATCCAGTGTCCAAACTTCTTTTGCACTTTAAAACCCAAGCTTGTAAATCAATGTGTCTCCAGTAACTTCACTTTTTCTGAGGTCACTAAAATTTTGGCAAAGAGAAATCTATAAACTGTAGTAGACAGCAATCCCAGGATAATGCTGATGATCAAGAATTGGATTCTGATGGAGTGTCCTATTCCCATGCTAAAATTCAATCACAAAATTAAATTTTTTTTTTTTTTTTACAAAGAGATAAATCTGTGTAGAGTACAGAAATTTCAGATATTTTTAACTGAAATTTAATTTAAAAGATTATAATTAGCTTTGAAAAAGAATAGTGATGTTTTGAAAATTCGTGGGCCTCATGTGAACTGAATGACTCAGAGGTGTTTCAAGCCTCCGGGCTTTGGATATAAACTCTGGCTACATTCTTACTCCATGTTGGAGTAAGATGCAGGAGCACATCACAGCATATCTCCTTCCTTAGAAAGGGAAATTTTGTGTATGGGCTAAGTAAGAACTGTAGTAAGTTCTGAGCCCTGTGTGGATAACAGATATCAAGTCAGGATGCAGACTTTACTAATAGAAAATGCAATGTCTTCTCCTTTGACACTGAAACTCCAGCCTGCCAGGATCCCCAAAACCTTGTTCCAAATGAAGAGAAGAGCTACAGCATTTTTGGTTGTGGACATCAGCACTCCAAGCTTCATAATCTCCTCCGATGCCTGTTCTTGGAGCAATTTGCGTATCTGAGCTATTAAAGAATGCTTTGTCCTTTAGTTTTTGTAGGTCATTTCATCCTTAGAAGTTTGCAATATTTTCGCCAGACTCTCTTTCTTGCTCTCCTTTTTACAAGAAAAAATGATTTGATCTTTTTATCTGGGACCTTGTAAGAGTCATTGCTGAGATCAGGAGCTTTAATGGAGTTGTTTATTATAGTTCAAATAATCTCTAGCAGCAGCTTCCTGGAGCTGTAACAATGGATGTGTATTTTATAGCTTGGAGCATAACAGTGTCCTATGGAAAAAAAAAATCTTTATTATCTCGAACTCTCCATCCTGAGATAGAGACTTAAAAAGCAGGCAAGAGAGATATTTTTACATATATTTAACTCAATACTTAATAAGAACAGAAAATATACTTCTAAGAGACCAAAGTACAGCCTTTACCTAAATTACTCAGCTAACAGGGCTTCCTACCTCTCTTTGTCTAAATGTGTGCAGACAGTCTGGAAACAAGCAGCCTCTCCTAAGAACAGTAACTATTTTAATCTTTGTCCTGGAAACTTAGTGCATTTACTCATTGGTGGCAGAGATGCCAGTTTTGAAATACAGGCAGCTCAGTTGGCTTTTTAAGAAAACTTTCTGTGTTCTGTATGCTGGTCTTTGGCAGGAGCACATCAAACACCTGTGCTCCCAAACCTGGCCTGCTAGAAGTGCCCACTACAGATGTCAGAGCTCTTTTGTTGACTTCCTATTAGTAGCCACTTAATGGATGTGAGCTGAACACAGCTTTGCCTAAGCACTTATCAATAGACAGCAAACATTCTTCTTGCAGTGGGCAAAGGGTCAAACTGTTTCGCTTGGCTATAAAGCTGTGCCAGATAATTGCTGGTGATTAGCAATTTTAATTACCAGGTGCTAGGGGTCGGTCATTGCTTGTGGAGTTTTTTTGCTGTTGTTGTAATTGGGCAGGCTGTTAATAGGTATGGCTTGTTGTATGCATAGTATATATTTTACAGATACATCGTGCATCCTTGCAAAGCAAGTAAAATAAAGTCAGTAAAATAACCTGTTTCTGTTTGCATCTGCTTAGCTGTATAATGCTCCAACAGGTTTTTCAATAAAACTTGTCTGATAAAGGAATCTTTAATACAACTCGCTAAAGCAGCTTTTAATCCTCTTGTAAACACTTGTATGTACTATTGTTATAGAAGAGAGGCAATGATTTTAAAATCTTTTCCTGCTACATTGGTCATGTTGGAACTAAGCTTGTCAAACATGTTCTACCTCATTGGTTTTGCATGCAGACTTTTAGGGGGTTTTCATAGAATCACAAAACCAACAGCACAATTAGCAGTGAACTAATCTCTTCCCATATTCAGCAATGAAATGGGTTCAAAATAAAACTGACACAAAAGACTCTTCTCTGATCTTCCTCACAGCAGTGAGAAAGTAAGCAGCTACAATACTTCAGTTTCTTTTTCTCTGAAATTTCCATTTATTTTCTTTACTTATATTATTTTACATCACAAGCCCCACAGACACAGTGAAGGTCTCTGAAAGCTGTACTGTTTACTAATCTACTTGGGTTAGTAGATTAGACTTGTTCTTTGAGAGAATACAAAGGATGAATACCTCTGCAATATGGACTTCTAACTCTGTTTTTATTTGTGCTGCAGTAATACCTAGTGTCCCTGCTCAGATCACAGTTTCATTTATTCCAGCAATAGCCTGGCTATTGTTCAGGGTCTGGTTACTGCCTGACAGAATATGTTATGCAAACCACTCCCTAGTGTCTTCTCTCCTGAGGAAAAAGAAGACATAGCGCAGCACTGGGCAGAGGGCTACATGAATTGTTCTCCCTGTTGTACCTTTTCCTGAGTGCTCCCCAGAAATAAACATAAGCATCCAGTTCTAGGGGTGGCATGCTTGCATGTTAGGTACTGTTCCATGCATGCCTGGGTTATGGAAGTGGGGACATAATGCACTGTAAAGCACCTGCTCTTAATCTTACAGTGCTATCCAGAAGAAAAAAAAAAAAAAAAAAAAAAAGAGTGCGGGAAAGGGGCAGATTTTTGTCTTTTTTTCAGTGGAAAAGGCAAATAAACTCTCCTTTTCTGTTTTGATAGAATAAAGGCCTGCCTGAGTATTAAGACATGAACTCTTGCTTCCAAAAGAGACAAAAACTGCCTAAGAACAAGTACAATGCACCATGGGCTAGGGATGCTTTCCTGTCCCTGCATTGCACAGAGCTGGTCATCAAAGACAGTGGCAGGATTTACAGCTTCCTTTATCATTTCTTCTACCCCAGGTCACATACACTTATGGGATCCTTTCATTATGGCAAATCACAACCTAGGAACCTAGAAATTCCTTGTGAAGCACAGAAATGCACAAGGGCAAAGAAGTATAGTGATTGATTTTGAGCTTACTATGATACATCATCGGGGGTAGGCCTTGTTGTGCCCAGCAGCCTATCTCAAAAGCAAGGCCATCACCTACGAAGGCACCAGTTGTGCCCTTTCAGTGCCATTTACTGCTTGAACTGCTCCTAAGACCTAGGTATATATAGCCATAACTCAGCGTCCAAGAAGTTACTGTTCCAAGTATGCATTTTCACTTTGAGAGTGAGAACATTTTGTAGGTTTTTCATCAGGTATGGCCAAGAAAAATCCTATGGCAACTGTTATTAAAACTGAGGGCAAAGTTTTGCATGGCTTGAGCAGCAGTGACTCTGTACCATTAAGCCCCTTTGTGTCTAAATGCTTCAGATTGCTGCAAAGTTGCTTAGGACACTATTCAAAACACTCCCTTAGAGAGCTACAGATTAGCCATAAAGGTTGATCTTCTACAGCTAGATAAATTACCAGAGTTTTGAAATCGGTGACACTAGGGGAAAAATTAGTTACATTTTTAGTGTACTTAGGAAAACACCTTCAGAGAGGAGACCAGACTATTCAAGGTACTGCCAACATCTGTGTTTCCATAGCACGCAGCTCCTGATGCCCTGTGGAAAATACTAGGCTGTGTCCTTCCTTCTGGCCTCCAATCCTTTGTGCAAGCTGTAAAACCTCAACCCATGCCTTGCTACCCATTTCCACTGAAGTTGCAGATAACCCATATTCCTGATTATGTGGTGAGACCACTTAAGACAGAATTTCCCTTCCTGTAATCAGTCTGTGAGCAGTGGTAGATGTAGGCCCACAATGGCAACTATTTTTGGCAGGAGCTAAAGTTATGTGACTAATTCATAGTCATTATAGGTTGATTGGTTTTCACAGGCAAACTTCATTTTTAGGTCTGAATTCCGATCTTCACTCAGAACCAATTTCTTAGCTCATGTGTTCTGGCTTAATTCTGGCTTAAACTTTTGTAATAACATTATGCTTCCCTCTCTATTTTCAGCTGAAAACACTTTTTTGTTGTTGTTTCCTGCTTTGTATTCTTGTTTCCCTACAGTACCAGGCAAGTACAAGTTACAAAGTTTTGTGCTGCAATATGTGATTTTTGATACTGAATACCACTGACATCTTCAGGATAAAAATCACAATTTCATTTTCATTTCAGTATGAACCTATGTCTCCTTCTTTTCCAGGTTCTTGGTGACTATAGTCCAAAACAGCAAACTCAGAGCAAACTGACTGTTTCTGCTGTCTGAAGAAGACCGTTCACAAAATAGACTTTTTCCCCACCTCTACTTGCTATCACAAAACTCCAATATGCCCTTATGAACAAAGAGAAATTTGCAGTCAGCTAAACCTTACTCATCCCAAGTATCTTTTGCAGTTTTACCCCAAAGTCCCACATTTCAGGTCCATGCAAAAGCAAATATTAGTTGACAGTATCTTTACGCGATCTAATATAACCACTAAGAATCTGCATATAAATATCATGGTGCATTTGTTTTCTCCTGCCGCCTGTGTGGCGACATGTAACTGTATATATCTGAGATTAGAGTTCAGCTGAATTCATCATGCAATTTCTAAGCAGAGTAGAGTGGATTATGGATAGATCTTAAGGCATAACTTTGAATTGCCTTACTTTTGTGGATTGAAGTTAGACCCATACAGCATTATTTGAACATAGTCTTTGGTATTTTGTTGATATTAGTTACCTGCTGTGACACACAGTACATGGCAGTTTCATTTTTGTACTCTGTAAAACACAGGTATTGTACACCTGAATTATAATCTTGCTGTGATAATATGCCTCTATTGATTCAACAAAACAAGTTGTCTATTTTGTCTTCACTCAGACATCTCTATGAAGGGAAGACTGACAATCAGAAAAGTAAATATTTTGGACTTCACACCTCGTGGCATGACCGAAAAAAGATAAAAGTGCAATAATTTTGAAATGAGACCTTGCAGACAATACCTCTGCATTTGAACCAGTGAGATGAACTTCTTACAAAAAGTGTTTATCATACAGCAGTGTTAAAGTGCTGTAGACCAATCATTTAAAAATGTATAAGGCAAAAAATGGTCTATTTAATGTGGTGCTGCCATCTAAAGTAGAAATATGCTGGTAAAAAGATAAAAAATAAAAAATAAAGATAAAAAAAGATAAAAATGTTGAATTTTGAACTTTCACAAAATGGATGCTTTCTTAACCGATGAACCACAATACTTCACTCTCTATAATGATTTTGTAATTCCTGCAGTATACTAAGCAAATAAGCTATAGGTTTTGAGAGATTTTTTATTCATAGAACACTAAATCTATTCCATGAAAATTAAAATTAAAAAAAATAAAACCAGAGGTTTTCTTACGAAAGATTTCAGGTTTATTTTGAAATGACTTAATTTTAAAATTGATTTCCATAATTTTGTAATAAATGTGTCATGGTCCTGATAGAGTTATACCTGATGGGGCACTCTTGGGAATACTGAATTCAAAAGACTCCTATATCCAGTGCTGAACAGAGTAGGCTGGTTGTACTGTAAGAAGTCTGAATTTAGCCTGGATTGGTATTATTGTGACAGGAAATATTGGAGTGCTTTTAGGAAAGACTGATGGGGCTATAAGAGACTGTACCTTGGATTATCTTTTCTATCCTGCATTTTTTACTAAGAGGGGAGTGTAGCTGGAGGCTACGTAGCAGCACTGCTGGAGGCAGCACAGCACAATAGGCTTTTGGGAGGCTGCTATGAGCCCCGGGGATGCTCAGATCCCTGCCTAGTATAGCCAGCTGCTGAATCCAGGAGCCACCTGCAAAAAGCGGAGCAGATATTAGGTTTGCCCCTCTGAGGGGGCACCCTGAGGGCCATCATTAAGTTTGTGCAGCCTCAAGAAATACTGTTGTTTTCTCACTTGGCACCTCCCTGTGCGCTAACACTGTACTGAATCTCCAGGATGAACTTAATAAGTGTATCTTTCAGTGATATCTGCAGTGTTTTGCTGACTTTATCAAGAATAGGTGTTATTTAAATCATGTAAAACAGGAGCAGGAAAACCAGGAAAAAACTTGAAGCCACGAATGAATTGTTGGTGAACATTGAATACTTGATGAGAGGGATGTTCAGGTCACATATGAGGATGTGAAGATGAAAAGGATGCAAGCCTTTGTCAGATACTGAGAAAAGCTCAAAGCATGTTTAGAAAAATATTGGAAACTGAGCGCTAAGATATACTCTCACCCAGTGAATGGGTGATGCGGTCCAAATGACTGTGGTCTGCAAGCTCTTTACTGCCTGCTAGATATTAGTGCCTACAATGTGGAGTGAGATGGACAGAACATGTGAGTTTTCCTTCACATGCTCCAGTGTACAATCTGACAGCCAAGTGGCAAGTCAGCCTGTTTCGGAGCCCTGTGGAAGAGGCAGAGATGGTACCTCTGCTGTGCCCTGAGAACTGCATGAGCACTTAACCTCTGGCAGGATAGTGTCTGGAGGGTTTTGTTTCTCATTGGCCTGTGAAACTCTTAAATCATCCCAAATAGAGAATAATTATAGTGTAATATGTGTACGTGTTTCAACTACCGTATATTTGCATATAGAATAAGCAAATTACAAACAAGAGTGCTGCAAGGTAAATACTGGGGAAGAGAATATGCACAAGCAGATGAGGTGCTTGTAAGGATGATTTAACCTTAATCCCTGGTCCTGAGGGTCTCCCCCAGCTGAATGACAAGACTGTGTTTTGGTGGGGAGTTAACACAGTCTGGGTCCTGGAAGGGTTGCAGAGGAGAAATGCTGGAGCCTACATTTGCTAAAGCAGTCTAAAACTCCCAAGCACAGCAATGAGATAAGATGTTGAGAGAAGTTACTTTAACATGCACCCTGTCAGGGTAAGTTCTGTTAAATAAGTTGTTACAGAGAAATAGGAGACCAGTTTTCCCAGAATGCCTTCTCTCCCATTCTCTTTCCATGGTGAAAGAAATGATATGGCTCAGCTGCAGATATGTGATTTGAGACTGATGTTTGGGCCCAAAGCAGGAGAAAACCAAGAGCAAAAGGTTGATGTATTAACAGGACTTTCAGTGATTGGTACAGGAAGGAGAATTTGTGGTATGCAAACATAAAGATAATAATGATGGAAGAAGTTAATATAGAAGATGTCTGCTAGAAAGAGTCAGTGAAGTAAGTCTGAAATGAAATAAATACAAGATGAAATTGTGATTGAGCACAGTGTCATAGAAGTTTTGCTGTCCTAGCCAAAGTCTTCTTCCTGAAATGATATAAGAAGCATACAAGTCTGTAAACAAAAATAATAAAACAATGACTTTGAAGCCTTTGTTATAGATGTGTGTGAGCTCTGGTGACTATCTGAACGAAGAAGAGGTGTGGACAAGGCTACCTTGTAGCATCCATCATATTATGTCAATAATATGCGACATAGTGACAATTATCTAAAATGCCACTCACCTGTTGCCTTACTTCTTCTCCTATCCTAGTCATTTTTAAAACTTTGGTCTGTGCCCTCAGTCTTCTTTTCTGGCCATTGCAGTTCCTTCAACTTCTCCTTTCATAGATCCCTTTCTTTTTGCTCATCTCCTCTCTGCACTTTTTCCAAAGGATACATGACTTTGGTGAAAATTAATACCTGTAAGTACGTCCAGTGCTTTAGCTGAGGCTTTACCATCATCAAGTAAAGCAGGATTATTTCATGTGTCTTGTAGATGACCCTCCTGTTCATACTTTCCAGTTTGATATTTTTTACTGTCACATGATGTTTTGGGATTATATTCAGTTTGTGATAACTCCAGATTCTTGAAAGCTGTTAAATAGTTAGTCATTTCTCACTCTATATTTATGCTGCTGAAATGCAGAAATAAATGCAGAACTTCGCAGCATTTTTTTTACAGACCGTTCCAATTTCTCAAAGCACATTCAGGCTCTGACTCCTGTCCTCCAAAGCACTTCCAACTCTTCAAATCTTAGAGTCAGATGTAAATATACAAATACAGGATAGACTCTTGGGAAACCCATCTCAACCTCATCTTTTAATTTGATGATGGACCTTTGGCAAATATTTTTTTAGTACAAATCTCCGGCGAGTTTTGCATCCACCCTGTGGCTGCTCTTTTGTTACTGTGCAGCAGCTGGGGGGCTGTTCCTGTAAGCATCTGCTCTTTTGACAAAATAATGCTTTTCTTTTTTTTTTATTCCCTGTACTCTCATGGTAGTAATCCCAGGGAAGAGTAGCTGAAGAGCAGTGGCCACAGAACCTCCAAAGAGTTCTTCTGGGAGCTTAGCAAGCTATTTATCACAGGTTGAAAATTTGGTGGCCCTGTGGGCAAGCTGTCTTTTCATTCTGACAGATCTCACCTATTCAATACTCCGAAGAAGTGCTCCCAGTGTCTTTTTTTTTTTTTTCTTGTATACTCCTCTTGTGTCCCTTACAGAAAATGAGGTATCTTAATGAGTGACATTGAGCTAATGTTAAACACAAGCACTCTTTCTCACTCCTTAATATGTGGAGGCTTTTTACTTAATATCAATATTGTAATACCATTTTTAATACCAAAAAGTAGGTAAAGAAAGGTTATGTGAACTTAGATACTCAAATATGCTTTATTCTGCATATTTGGAACTGTTCTTTTTTTAGCAAAGTTCCCAAAAATTTTACAGGGCATTTTATGTCCCTAGGTTGAGTTCTAGCATTTATTAAACTTAATGATAGTAAAGCTTCTATGTAATGATAGAAAGAAATACTAAAGATAGTATTTCTTTCAGATGCAACAAAAATTTGGGTATAGTTAAGGGATAATGGGCGTTACTAAGGGTCAGATATTCTCATCACCATCCATAGCAAGTGGAGATGGTAAATAAGAAAATATTTTACAATATTCAAAGATGGACTTGTAAGAACTTTGGATCAATGCAATCTAATTACTCTTGTTTTACCAAAATGAGCAAAAATGACATGATAGGAGATGTTCTGAGAGGTAGTTCAAGACTCCTTCACAATTTGTGAATAGCCTACAGGAATACAGCCCACTCTGGGCCCCATCTTGGGAAAATAAGTGTTGGCAAAATGGGTTGGTATTTAGAAGTAGTTCAGATCTTGCCATTACAATATTTTTGATGTTAAATCTAAATGGCACAAATGGATAAATGTGAGGAGGCTTTGGGAAATGATGCTTTCAGAAAATGATGCTGCAGTCCCATACTAAATGAATAAACCACTCTAGAAATGTGGAAAATATTTAGTGAACAGCTGGAGTGACTGCAGTCAATTCATCACTGTTTTAACAGGGGATAGGGGTCAGCAAATGCTAACTATGTTTAAGTGGGGATATGAAAATTAGTATAATCAAGAATTTTTTAAAATACAAACCATCTGGTTAAAGTAGGAGAATTAGAGGATAATTTTCCAATATCAGAAGCTAAGCTAAGGGATAATTAGGAGAGTAAAAATATGAATTTTGAACTGCTGAGAACATTTCAGCTATCAGCAGAACGCACAATGAGGCTAACACGAGCTCTAGCTCCAGCGTTAGCAAAATGAAGAAGTCATGTTCATTTTCCCTTTCAGCAGCACAGTGTTCCCCCGAGATCACGAAGCTGCTGGAATATACCCAGTATGGAAAAGTGGGATCCTACAAATGTATTTCTAGAATCCTGCTCCAAAAAAGAACGATGGTGCAACAGGAATCTTACAGAGCAAGCCCTCTGTTGGGCACAGAACACCTGCCTGGCTGAAACTGATTCCTCTTTGACGTTTTTCTCTCAATTTGTTATGGGCTTTCCTATATTCCCTCTGCAGCGATTTATCTCTAAATGAATAATATGGAGGTTTGCAGATGGCAAAAATAAGCAGAGTTATAAAATGTCAACAACAAAAATGATGAAACTCCTTCTAGCATCTTTAATTGATGCTCTTCATCCAATCAATAATAAAAGAAGAGTTATTGGCTGATAGAGGGGTAGAGGATTGTCAAGCTTTTAAATTCAACCATTCTTCTGGTCTGACTCAGCTGTCAAATATGACTTGAAGGGAATGGTTTAGACAACACACAATCTGAGTTGTTAGAGGGCAAGGAAATCTATAGAACGAAAGCAATGATTATGACTTCCCAAGAACATTGATATGCTAAATTTCTGAGGGAGAAAGATTTCTTGGATAAGAATTTAAATAAATTCAAGATTTCTGTAAAGATTAGCTTCTGAGACTCATGAGAACAGCTTGCATTTGAAATGTTGGCTGCTTGGATACACCTCACCTACATGAATTGTCTTGTGCAATTTTTGGTTGCTAAGGATGTTATCGCAAACAGACAGAATTTCAATTGGAGTGTAGAACAGCCAGCCTGCTATTTCTGGTGGGGTGCAAAGAAGACTATTCTAGTCTATTTATTATTAGTTTCCTAACAAGATATCAATTCCTGAAATTAGCAAAGTAGTGTTTCTTGGGATGAAATGTCTTCTTTTTCAGATGTCAATTCAGAATATTACCATGGAAGCCGAATTACTTACCAGACTTATATCAGCAAGCAGAGCACAGTGTATATCCTGCACCCATGTTTTGTCAGAATATGTCTACCTTTGGGCCACAGTAGCTGAAAAAAGTGTATTCAGACTAGGTTTAAACTGCTTAGCAGGTTATTGCTAACAGTGAAATTGAATTAGCACAAAGCTCAGTATAGATCACAGATGGGAGAGAAAAAACAGTAAGCACTGACATAGGTCACATTAACTATCATGGTATCATGGTTATGCCACCATCAAAACCAAGTTAGTTTGATACGAATTGCACTATAAATATATTTTTAGTGGGGATTTCTTGGGGAGGAATGGTTTTCATCCTTTTCTTTTAGAAGATATAAGAATAGAGGTTTTCTCAACTACTGTGGTCTACCCAGAGACAGACATGCCAATGAACGCCAGTCTCCCACAGGGACTTTGAAAGGTTTTCACGTAGCCCCACCATCAATAAAGAGGAGGTGTATTCTGTTCAGCAGATGTTAAGAAGTCCCATTCAAGCACTTCTCCGTATCTATTTTGCTTGTGTTGCTTTAATGTCTTATTGCCAGGCAGTTTCCTTTTTCTGTGTATAAATTTAGATCTAGTGAAAATACCAGAAAAAAAAAATCCTCTCTTTGCCTAAGTGTTGGCAACAGAGCTTAAAAGTACCCTTTAAATAAAACTATTTAGGAGAATATCCTGCAAGTTCTCTCCCCTTTCATACAGTCCTCTAGTCCCACAGTGAAGATGTGTCTCTTTTCAAAGGCCTCCCTGGAAGAGAGGGAGGCAGAATAGTACCCAGCCCTCAGATGGAGACTGATAGTCCAAGTCACTTGGGTCTGTCTTCACACTACCTAATTGACTGTTTGCCCTGTAATTCCATTATGTCAGTGTCTGACATAATGATGTATTTTGCCATCATTGCTCTTAAAGCATGAGATGCAGGGTCAGAATTTTAAAAGTGCTAGGCTGTGAATGACCAATTTGTCTTTTTTTTCTGCTATCTCCACTTTCTTCCCTAGCCTTTTAAACATATCCTGCAGTAAGTCATTCTTGAAGGAAGTTTGTAATAGATGATAACCCAATTTCTTAACTAACAGTGATTCTCCACAGTGACTCCAGAGAAATGGGATTACTTCTATTTTTATAAAATTCAGATAACGTTATATTTTCCTGTACGTGAACTAATACCCCTTGTTATTCATTCAAAATGTATACAATTCAGCTGAAGAGGGGGGAAGAGGAATCAGAAGGAAAAGGATGCATCCTGTTAGAAAATGGAAAATACTGTATTTATCATTTTAAAAAGAACAAAAAGATCTGTAAGTTATGTGGGTTTCTGTGACAGTAATTATCCTTCTATTCAAGAATGAGTAATTACATTATTCTGCATACCAACCCCCACCCCAGTCATGTGGCATGTGCAGACACATATGCGCATGTGCACAATGCGCTTTTACCCAAAGAATTAAAAAAAAGATGCACCAGAAAAGACAGTTATGCTGTTTTCATTGAGTAAAGTGACTATGGTACTTTTCTGTTTGCGCTGAACACCAGTGGATGAGATGAAAGCAAGCCAAGCTCTTCTCATTATCAAAGCACAGTATTGCTGTTGGTACCAAACAGTGAAATGCTTTGCAAGGGCTCACTCCCTTTCCTCTACACTGACAGAAGCAAAAAAAAAAAAAAAAAAAAAAAAAAAAAAAAAAAGAAAAGAAAAAAGAAGGAAAGAAATTACATACTGATTAACTTGGATACAATTTGTGCAACATGTGTGTATAAAAGGAGGGCTCCTCTGTTGCTCAGCACTTCTAAAGAGAGCTTTTCCTTTGGTGGAAAAGATACTTTTCCCTCTCCCTTTACTTGCACTGACCCACTGAAAGTGAACTGCACTTTGTACATGCCCTTCTCCAGCAGTTCAAATACAAGGCTTCCATAAAAAGATGAAAGTCTGTAGTCTAAATTCACTAGTTACATGAGGTTTATCTTTGAATTGACTTGCTTCCTTTTTATGCTGGCTGTGTAAAGCATAGGTAGAGTCATGGACATGACCTCAAGGGGTTGAGCTAGACCTACCCAAGGTAGTATCACCTAACAAGCTCTAATTCCTTACAGGTCCTCACCCAACCTTTTCTTAAATACTTCTGATGCTTGAAGTCCCATAATCTTGTGAGGCAACCTGTTCTATTGCTTCTCCATCCTTACTCTTACAATGTCTGTTTTCATTCCTAGCCTGAATTTTGCTTGTTGCATTTTAATCCCAGCTTTGTCCAGTCCTTCAAAGAAATGGAAAAGGTATATCTATAAGCAGGAGTATTTATAGTAGTCCTTTACATATTTGAAGACAGTTGCTGTATTATCTCTTCCTAAAGCTAAATCCTTCTCTATTAGGAGGTACTTTCTAGACCTCATCTGCAATTACCCTGCTTCTTTCTTTAAGTAAGGGACCCAGAACTTTGCACTGCTCTAGGAAACTATTCAGCATTCCACCAATCTGCTTACATAAACTTGAACATACATTTTGTCAGGCAGAAAGGCAATCTTTAAAATAAATATCTAAATTCCTAACATGCATAATTTCCAGAAAAGAAGGGTAAGCCAAGGTCAGATCCCTAAATGCAGACTGACCTTTTTCGTCTTTGGAGACTCTCAAACTGCCTACCTCTTGCTATAATATTGCTTAGCCCACAAAGCTGAGTGCTGATCTTTTCTAGAACAGACTAGGTATGTCCAAATATAGCAGATCACTGTGTTGTATGTGGTGTCATTAAAATTCATTTACTATTTTTCATGTTCAGTTCAAAACATCGGACATGATGGGAGAGCTGTGTCACAGCCCGCCAGAGCAATGCTTTCATGGTGCGAAGATGAGCCCTTGTGTTAGTGGGGGTTTGTAGAGGCATGTGAAGCATGCCAGAGTTGTGTTTTGGGAATACTTGGTGCAGTATCATACAGAATGATCATACAGAATGCCAGTCTACTGGGAGCAGCCTCTAGAGTTAACTGTCCCTCATGCTCTAGCCAGATTTTGTCTTGAGGGAAAAACAGAGCTGGGCAGTAAGATGACACAAGTACAATGTGAATGACCAGGGAGCTGGGAGTGAGGAGTCAGCTTGATAGCTACGTTAGTCAACAGTATGGATGCACCCTACATTAGGAGAGGGAGGGTTTATTCATAGCATTCTTTTTATAGACATATTTAGAAGATAGGATTGCAAGATCTATCTTGTGCCATGTCATGATCAGAAAGTCTTGCACCATATTTATGCATCTATCTCAATAGCTCAGTGTACACTTAAGAAAATAATTCATGGTAACTTCTTACACTCTTTTTCATGGGAGTTTGATTTAACTGTATTTGAGAAGGCAGTAGAATAATGAAATGATATGAATAATGAAATGTTTTAAGCAAATGTTTGATAATACTCCATATTTAAACTTCAGTTGTTTAGATTTATTTAAACATTCTTTTACTATACAAATGAAATTGTAACTGCAGGTATCCTTCATAATAGCCATTTGAATTCACGCTGACCCTGAGGTTTTACATGTTGGAGAAAAATCATAGTTTTAGTTACTCATGGCATTTTCAGTCTTGCCCAACTATTGGAAGGGCAAAGCATCCTTGCAGCATAAGTTGCTTGTTCTGAATCTTTAATATATTTACCAAGCAGACATTGTTTTTAAAAAAGAATTTTCAAGTCTCACCTGACAGCTCCATCCATTTGACTTTGACGGTTGCTTTCCTTGATCATATTCATTCATGCTGAGGAAAAGAATGAAGCAATGCAAATGAACAAACAAAAGTATTAGAAAAGGAAAAGTCAGGTTTCAAACAAGTATGTGTTAAATTTTCAGAAACTTTTTAGGGTGTTAAAAATGCTAGCCTGCTGTAAGTAATTTTGTTACAAACTAAAGTGCCAAAGCATATAACAGAGTACATGTGTAGTCAAAGATAAAACAGAGAACAGTTTGTATGTTTTTCTGCTACAAAGAGGGAGGCTTGAACTTGCTTGG
Source organism: Nothocercus julius (assembly GCA_013398735.1). NCBI lineage: Eukaryota > Metazoa > Chordata > Aves > Tinamiformes > Tinamidae > Nothocercus > Nothocercus julius. Next base: position 12,613,503 of record VZSV01000013.1, on the reverse strand, counting down.
ACTTGGAGAACAGTGGAATAACCTTTGCGGATCTCTCTGGTCCTGTGGGTTTATAAATGTATAATTGGTTTATGGAGACAAAGGAGACAACCAGATTATAGGGTAGATTCAACCTTACCATTTTGTCATGCACTGGGTTTCAGAAATAAGCAAAGGAGGAGGTTTTTATTGTTTTGTTTTCCTTAATGGCACTGATGATTGAGTGTATTTGAAATCTCCACCCTAACTTGCAAAGGCAGAATTTGCTTTCCTGGTGTTTCATAGACATTATGTGCTTGTGCGAATGTATTTCTGAGTTTCCATATAAGCATGCAGGATAAAAATAAAATTACATTAAATCTGGATGCATGAAAGCTGTGGGTGGGTGGGAGGGCTGCTGCCAAAGCCCTGAATCTAAGCTTCACGGGAGAATTGGGGAGAAATTGCAGCTCCTCAGTGAGATTGATTCCATGACTGCTTAGCTTGATAAGCTCAGCAGAAGATGAGCAGGAAAAAAAAAAAATCCTAAAACCTGTGGGGGATTTTTGTTTAAATAAAAGCCTATGTTATGAAATGGTAGAATTGCTCATATGTAGCTTTGCTATTTGACATAGCCATTACTCCTCAAGTTGATAGGGCTAGTGATTATTTAGTATTTCAGGCTGTAATTAACAATTATAGTGACCATTCCCTTCAGAAAATACAATTTTACTTTGTACCGTATACTTTTTAAAACTTATTTTAGGTCTTTCTAGATAAGCATGTAAATAAGATTGAGAAATAGAAAGGTTTTCTGGGTGATTAGGATAGAAACAAAGAGTTGTGTACATTTACTTCATAGTTTGAGAATTCAAGGCCACAGAGGAGCTTTTGGCATGTGCATCTTGGCTTTAAAGGGAACTGGAAAAAAAACACACCAGGCTTCATTGTGTTTTTCCTGTGGATCTCCGTTCCCTTTGCCATCTCTCCTCCTCCTTTTCAGACTAGCTTTCAAACTCCTTATGGACCTGATACAGCATTGCTCTAGGAGTTTCCTCATAACCAAATCCTGTCACATGAGGATACTGCTAAGAGAAGAAAAAGCCCTAACAAGTTCTAGTAATGCCAAATTACATTCAGTTCTTGTATTTTCACTTGGCATGGTAACACTTCCAAAGAGTGATTGTTTCAGAATCAGAACTTCTGCAGCCTGTTCATTTCCCTTTTCTTACTTAGCCGTTCAGAGACCATCAGACAGCAGGCAAGCCAACAATGTCCATCTAAGCAATTATATAGCACAAACATCAAATGAAACAACTTTTTTTTTTTTTCAATTCCTATTTTTATTGTAAATACAAATTGAACAGGCAAAACTAACAGTTTCACTAGCTATAATTCATTTGCAGGGCAGTTTTTTCTCTTCAGTAAGCTTCAGATCTTACTACAATAAACCTCCTGATTTATTTTTTTTTTCCCAAAATAATCCCTCTTTAGTGACAGATACAGGACACAATTCTTTTAAAGAAAATTAGTACTTGCATCCATGATTCATGTTACTTTTTCATCAAAATACTCAAAAATATGCTAGTTCCTAGGCTGCTTGTATTTAAACTTTTGCTTAAAGTTGTAACTCAGAAGTTTCTGCCTGCACCATCTGGATTAGAAAAAAATACTGCTGTGCTTAGGGATATGAATGACTCTTCTGTTAAGGGTCATTGGTAAAATCATTTAAGAAGCTCTCTGTAAAGAGATTGGATGGTTTACAGCACTTCCTGCACTTCCTACAGTACTTCCTTCCTTTGACACTGAAAGATGTGAAATTTCTTTATGTAACACATAACGTGACCAGAAGTGCAAAAAAAGACAACTGATATTTAATATTCCTGTTAATTGCCACATGACTCAGAGGGCAAGTCCTGTGTGAGAGGAGTTTCTGAAACACAGAACTGCAAGGCAGGAGGAAATCACATGTAATAAGAAACGATCTTTGGCTGAGTACTTGTGAGTGAGTTCAAAGATACCTGGGTTTGGTTGGTGCAGAAATCTGCAGGCTCCTTCCTTTTTTCTAGCACTTGTGTGCAACTTGGAAGTGAACAAATGTGATTAATTAATATTATTTGGAACCTGTGGTTAATTTTTGTAACATGATACAGATAGTCAAGCGTTCCCTTCACAGTAATCTCCAGGTGCTTAAGAAATGAGTGCGTGATGATGAACCACAAAGGCTAAGACTCATCTCTCCTAACTTCAGACATTTACTGTATGAATGTCTATCTGTACTAGTCTCCTTATGCTCCCTTTACAATTGCTGGAGAGAATCTGGCCCTATTTTGGGCACCTACTTTACTATAGCATGAATCACACCTTTTTTCTTTTCATTATTATAAAAGCAGCTGATGGTGACTGGCTCACAAAACACACATTTAAATAACAGATCTACCAAGTTAGGAGTCATGAATCTCAGATTAAAAAAACAAAAACCAAAGGGTATTTCTGAATGCATCCTTCTTGTTGTGATCCTCTGACGGCCCCAAATGACACCTATCTGGAGAATGCCTCAGTGCTTGTCTGGGCTATACGTCTGCCTTTTACTCATGTGGAAACCAGAAAACTATGAGGAAGGGGAACTGTGTGTGCCCTGCTCTTATCTCAGTTTGGCATGGAAACCTGGCTGCAGAGCCAATCAGGCTAGAGAACTAACACACATTTTTGGGTCCCGTAGCACAGAGGGAGCCAATATGACTTGACTGAAAAGGTTCTACCTCAGTTCCCAAGATGCCACTTTAGCACTAGATGAGGATCTCTCAACCGGCAGCCTCACTCACCGCTTACACTGTACTTACCATGGAAAGGGAAGTCTCAGGCATCAGGGCTGAAAATCAGAAAGCCAGGTTTCTTCCTGTTTTAGTTTACAGATATAAGAAATTATCACTTAGCAAAGTTGAAGCAAAGCCTCCACTTAAAGGAACATTCTCTAGCTACAAGCCTATCATTGGCTTAACACTAACAGTCCAGCACTTTGCACCAGCCAAAGATGTTTGCTAGGGGGAATAGTAAGGACACAGGTCACCCTTACTCATTGTTCTTTGGCTTTGCTTTCAGGCTATTTCAAAGAGAGGTTAATAAAAGACTGTTTTTCTTTGAACGAGGCTTGCTTCTGTGATCATTTTCTGATAATATTATTTGTTTTCAACCTGGCAGTTGTAGAATGAGGTCCCCCTGGACCACCATGACTTTGTATTTTACCTGCCAGTAAACATCTCAGCTCCTTCCCTTGTCACTTGATCTGGGATAAAAGAAATCTACTTTTTTTTCTTAAAAAAAAAAAAAAAAGAAAAAGAAAGAATGAATATAGGGAAGATGGGATGATTACTATACTGGATGTCCATTTTCTGGCAAAGCAAATGAAGCCCTGAACTCAGGCTCTGTTTATTAAGCAAACAAAATGTTTCACCATGTGCAATGCCCCTGATTCTACAGCAAATGGTGGAAACAACCTTGAAACAACCCTGTGTGCCAGACAAAGGTAAGATAGCACTGTAGTCATTCATGCTCTAAAAGCAAATTTTGTCCTTGTTCTGGAGTAATAATTTGTTTGCTTGTAAAAAATATCCAGTCTTCTATAATTTATTTTAGGTGTAATGAAACATATTTAATTAGATACAAAGTCCTTGATAAGATACCAGTGGCAGAAGCATGTGGATATTTCCTAACTGGCATTTAAGAAAACCAACATGATTCAATCTGTGTTTATTTTAAATTGACTTGTAATTGCTTGCACAGGAAAGGTAAAAAGTGAGTTCCTATGTAACCATGAGATTCTGTTCTCAACATCCAGCCGGAATATAATATTGCTTGTAGGCCTGTGGGGTTTAAATAGTGTCTGCAATCTGGTGCCATGCTGATTTACTAATCCTTGATCTTAGTTGAACATGATCACAGTCTCTGCTTCTGTTCATAAGGGATAGGCTTACTGTTAATTGACAGGCTTTGGCATCTTACCAAAAGAATTGCAATGTAGAGAAGGAACTAAAACTGAGCAGAGGATGTATCAGACAAGCCAATTTGGGAAAAAAAAATCTTTTTAGTAGATCTTTATGCCAAAAATTATTTTCTATTTTATTGTTTCATTAAAACTACAGTATGTGATTTGCATTTTAACACAAAACTAATAAAAAAAGAATAATCTGAAATGTGTTTGCAGGGTGATTAAGTAAGTAAGACATGGCTTTTGGAATCTTCCCAGCTGCTCTGCTTTCCATTTATTTGATTACTGTGTGAACTTTCATGTTTGTGTCTGCTCACAGAAACTCGTGTGTAATTGCACATGCTATGCATGCACAATCACATATACACAGATGTACACAGAATCTATAAATGCTTATAGACTTTAAAAAGATTGTCTCCATGGTTTGGGGACTGCATGTCATTTTATCCAGCATGCTTCAAATGCAATGGGAATGTGTTAGCAGGCTGTAGTTTCTTATCCAACAGAGGTTTCAGGTTATTTTTGCTTTATTCAGAACTCTGTCAGTCCCAAGTCTTGAACCCTTTCTATAGCTTTCTGAACCTGGTCAGACTTTAAAGAAAAAAAGTATTGGGAGAGTTAGCTGAAATCTTTTTAAATGAACCTGAGTGCATTGCTGCATTACAAGCCTTACAGTCTTCACACATGCTAAGCTGAAAAGCAATATTTAGACATGTGTTGTGCTCTAGGAGGATAAAATAAAAACTTTCAGTAGCAATTCTGTTGTCTCCAGCACAACCATAGGCCATTACAGCTGAAACCTCCCAATCTCTGTTTGACACCTTAAATCTATCTTGTTTTTTGGATCTGTGTTACTTATGCTGCTTTTGAGCTCACCTACCTAAAGTCAAATATAAGTGCTCCGGATCCCCTGGAAACTTAACATTTGTACATAGTGGACCAAACCACATTCACGATTTCATCTAACCAGGGAAAATGGCCGATACTCTTTTAGGACTTTTGACATCGATTGTAACAGACCTTACACTGCCATACAAATGAAATATACCCTTTTTTATTGTTAGAGAGCTTTTTTTAGGCTGAATGAATGGGAGTGGAAGGCTGAAAACATAAAATTTTTTTCATGCTGGAAGGCAAAGCAGGTTACTGTGTTGCTAATAGTCTCATAACAAACTTATGCTAGACGTGACTTGGAGTCAGCTACGAGGCTTCCCAGCTCTTCCCAGTTCAAGTATCCCACAGATATCCAGAAGGTCTATGGAGTCTACCTACGTTACTGTTAGCCTTCCAACCTTGTCGGACTGATTACGTCACTGGTGGTATTTCAGCAATGCTATGTTTTGCTTCTGCCATGCAAATCTCCAGTTTGTGTGTTTCCTGCACTGGGTATGTGGAATATTCCTTGAAAGAGGACTGCATAAAACTACCTTGCAGCTCCCATGTCAAGTAATTCCTGCCCAACTATCCACGTAGGATGTCTGAGGATGAAGCCAAGGAGGCTGGCTGTTCTCAGTATGTGCATAACCCATCAGAGAAGCTTGCAGATACTGGGCAGAGAGATCCACGCCGGCTTCAGGCTTTTTTTCTCAAGATATGTCGATACGTTTGAAAAATCAAGCCTTTCTCCAAGCCGTTCCATTGCTTCTGCAATGGTCTTAGTCCACTGTGGCCACACCAGGCCACCAGAGCTACTGCCACCTAGCCACACATCTGTGACTGAGTGCAACCTCTGTCTTCATGCCTGAAGTCGGTTTACATTGCTAAGTAACACGTGTGGATGAGAAGTCTGAGTTTGCTCTAGCACACGTCTGCTCTTCCCAGGCTCTGGCAAGGCCTTACATACTTAGATGTCAGCTATGTGCTTCACTTCCCTTGGACTACCTAGTGTAAGTAGAATCTGATTCTCACCTCTGCCTTCTGCTACGTCAGATCTGTATGAAAAGGATAGCTTTTTCTGTCCACCTCTGGCGTGGGATTTCTTAAGTGTGCGCTCTCATGCCTGGGGTCCTGCTTTGCAGTGGGACCTAAATTTAATGTCAGCCACAAACAGAGAAATGCCTCTTAGCTTACACCCTGGTGCTGTCTGTGACTTTTCTTCAGTTGTTCTGTGGCATATCCTGTTCTTTGGCACCCAGATTATCTGGATTAGGGAATGTTGGAATATGACAGGGCTCTTTTCCAGTCCAAGAGTCCTGTTTCTATCAGTGAAAACCAGGAGTGAGGAAATGGGGAGAGAAGGATGACACAAAGTCTTCAGCCTATCATGGATTCAGATATAACCAGAGTGCCCAGCTAGACTTAGGATCTGGTAGGCATTCCTGAACTCAACAGTATAGAAATAACCTGGAATACTCTTCTTATCTTCTTATTGTTCTTAAGTGGGTTAAAAAAGGCACCAACAAAATTGCCTGCTTTGATGGATCAATTTACAGAACACTCCATAAGCATAGAGTGATATTTAGAGAAGACTGCAAATTCAAGACAAAATAGTATAGTATTTTCACATAGGAAAATTGCCAGCGGTTTTATTACTGGATCCTGGACACCCTGTGGTTGTGACAATATAGATACTGAAATAACTATGTATTCTGACTAGAGAGGCTGGTGTTGTGAAAACACAGATGGGCTGTAAGAGATGAAAACCTCTCACCGCATCTAGACTACCTGTAATCGCCAAACTACTGGCCTTTGCATTTAACTGTGAGTTGATAATGCCAGTTGTGGAGTTTGGAATAATTTAAGAATAATCTTATTGTGATCACTCAGAAAAGATCATTTGAATCAAGAGAGGTATGGATTTGAAGTGGATTAGCTAGATCACTTTTAAAATATGACATGCACATTTGTATTCAAAATTAAAATGGACTTAGTTCTCAGTTGCATTTATTTCATGTTGCAATGTTTGAAGGTGTTTCAAATCAGAGCAACTTTAATTCTGAATAGGAAGCCCACATGGGAGGTAAACAAATTTTACCTAAAGTACATTAAAAAGTTAACTTGAATTAACTTCTTTAAGAAAGTCTCTTATCTTGAACGAGTGAAGAACATATTTGCTTAATGTTAAAAGTTGAAAAATGGTTTGTCATGAGAGGAGCATAAAAATGTGAGGTGAAAAATAAGGCCTATTCTCAAAAAGCAAATTAAAATGCCCTTGTAAAAGTTAGGGGAGTTTCTAATTAAATAAATTGCCTGGAAAATTCATCTATCCCCTGAAGAGTGATTGTGTTCAATTTGGAGACAACATTTAGGCATTACAATATGAAACAGATTTGCTTTAATTGCAAATCTCAGAGCAGTCTCCTCCAGGAAGCTCCCCACCTTTCATTAGTACGACTTGATTGTGAGGGGCACATATGAACTACTGCCAACTGACTTTAAAAATTTTGTTAAAAGTACTTATTTTATAAAATAGCTATGTTTATAAGAAGAGACTTTGGACTAATGTTTGTAAATGTTAGCTACCATTACATAGCTTACTAATAACTCAAAGCTGGGGAAAGTTATTGGAAGGATTCTTTAAAAAAAATCTGAAGTTAGAAATGAGGACATGTATGTTTAAAGACAACCCTGGGGAAAAAAAAAAAAAGTATTGTGGTGAGAATGTAATGTATTTATAGAGCTCAAAAGGGTGTGCTCTGTGAAGGTATTGATAGGCAGTCTGTCCTTTTTTCAAGTCTTATCTTCAGGGTAGCAGAGCTCAAATGTGCCAAACACTTCTCGTGTTCAAGTCTGATTGCATCTGTGCAATTTTCTCTGAGATTTATGTCTGGTGTAAATGAAAGCAGTGGGCATTCGATTTCATTGTCTCGTTATATTTAACATATTTGTTAGATTAACTGATTGCTTAAATGTTTTTTATTCTTATCACATCTGCAGTGCCAAAACTTCACTGATCAACAAAAGGATGCTGGCTGGACAGATAACAAAGTGACGGCTGCTTCAGGCAAGAAATGCAGGCACAGAAATCTACCTACCCAAGCCAGCGGGGAACAGATCTTGGACACCTGCTGAAGTCATATGCCTGGTCTTGAGAGAGAGGACCACAGTATGGAAGATTTAAGGATTCCTGGATATGCCCATCCTCATGCACACTTTGCTACCTGATTTGGAAGAGAATATAGAAACAACAAAAGCATCTGCAGTGGGGAAGGCAAAAAGAAAGAGTGATGGGGCAAAAACATGTGTTTTTCATACCTTGACTTTTGTCTTTGTTCTGACAGCAAGAAAATTCTAGCAGAACATTTCAGCACCATACTATTGCATCCAAGTTGACTGGAAGTAGCCGTAGATCATGGATATAGGAAATCAATTGCTGTTGTAACCTTGTGTTGCAGTTCCTAATTCTAGAGGCTTTTGGTAAGTGAGCAGCTTGCTGTAGTCAGGCTTCTTTAGATGAGTGCTTTCTGGTGTGACTTGTGAGGTCTAGTGTTTGCAAGGCACACATCTGGGTCAGAAGGAAATATAGTCACTGTTCACTGAGTAATCTTCTGCCTGAGGTGTGCAGATACTCCAAGACACTACACTTCTGGCCTTTCAGAAAATGTAACTCAGTCCTTAACGACGCTTGGCTTTAAAAATTTTCAATATTGCACACTATGGCTGTACGCTCATCAATATTCCCTGGGACAATGATGACAAGTATTTGCTATTTATGTATTTGATGTATTGCTCTTTCATGAGTACTGTGAATCTGAGTGAAATTGTGTGTTTGCTCTTCAAGTGAATGGAGCGAGTGGTAAGGAGCAAGTGGTGAATGACGGAAAAATGGAATGATGAGAGGTAGAAACTGGCCATATATCTTACCAGGCACTTTGTGTTTCTCTTGGTCCAATTTTATTACACAGTTTCTTTACCTCTGCCGTTAAACACTGGTTTGAGGGTGAAGAGGAATTTTGAAGGAGAAGAAAATATGTCTTATGGATCAGGGCTTCCACTTTGAGGCCTTCTGGAGCAAAAGACGTTTACAGTGGGAAGGGTTAAGGCAAGGTCAGTGAGATGAGAGGCACCAGAAGGAGTGAACAGAGAAAAACGCATGGTTCATTAGGAAAGTTAAGACAAAATTCTTCAGTTTGACAAAGTGAAAGAAAATAACCTGGCGAAATGGTTATGGCACAAAACATCATACAAGGGAAAGGAAATAAGTAAAAGTTGTGCTGTGAGCCTGCTATTTCATCTTCACATTTAATTTTTTGATCACCAGTTTGTTGTTTGGGCTGTCAGAGCTTGTAAATACCCTCTTTATGTTCACAACAACCAGAAATTTTCATTCTCCATATATTTTAGAATACAGTTTTCTATCAAACAACATTTTCTATGCAAACAAGATAAGTTTGTGGATATATAATAGATAGCACTGAGGCAATGGTGCAGAAGCAGAGGCTATCTGTTCCAGTATCAGTCTCTTTGCTTCTAATATTGAGCTTCATGTCTGCATCCTTCAGTGTTCTAGCTATGTTACTTTCAAAGCAGTCTTGATAATTTTTAATTTGCTTCTCATCTAATTTAAATGAAATAGTTTTTGCTGTGTGGACCTTCTTTATGTTCCTCCACATGATGTACTTTCTGACCTAATAAAAAATTGATTAACTTTCAAACCATAAACAGTTCACAACACATTCAGAATGCACACAAAATGGACAGTTTATAATGCCCAGATCCCTGCTCATTTAGAATTGGAGGGGGAATTGTCGAGTATGTACCATATGACATAAAGGTTTTGTTTAGAGGATTTTTTTTAAAATGAGGCTTTTGGTGGTGGGTTTTGTCTTAAATCTTTGGAAATAGGATTTGATGATGATCTTCAGTAAGGCCTTATCCAGCAATACCGCTGGCACTAAGTCATAGAGTAAACAGTCTTGTAGTAGATGTCGCAATGGACCACAGCTTGAGAGTTACTGGACTAGCAGCCTGGGAGCAGGAGCTCTCTAAGCGCTGACTTTAAATCTTCCCTTCATTTCCTTTCTAAATATGACTATGCCTGGTATTAAAGGCAGTATTTCAGCTATGCCTATGTAAAGGGAAAAGTATAAGCACGATAAAACACTACTTTTTTTCTCCCATAAAATCGTTATTCTAGTGCTCATTATCCTATTTTTTTGTTCCTCCTCCTCTTTTCTCCTGGGCTTTCATTTCTCCTTCCCTGTATTGCCCGGCTCCTGTCAGCATTGCTTCTTTGTGCCTCACAGTGTTTCTCTTCTCGGTGTGGCCTGCTAATGTGCCGTCATGCTGAGCAGAGGGCCGGAGTGAGTAAGAGCCCTGCCAGCCGTGGAAGAGGCAGTGCTGTGCCTCGATTCAACGCCACACTTACATTCACTGATTATCAAGAGATGCTGAACCCAGCAGAGCCGCTTGAGCTTAGTGTGTCAGCATATCAGCAGGGCAAGGGGGGAGCCCAGAGTCCCAATGCCCCTTGATGCTGGAAAGCATCCCAGGGCAGCCATGGTCTTTCTTCCCCTCTGTCCATGAGAGCTATTGATTCTTGTCACGTCTATCCAGTGAGGTGCTTTTGAGACAGTGCGGTCTTCATACCTTCCCAGTCTGTCTGGAGATATGCCGAAGAAGGGGTTAAGAGTTGGATCTCCCATGCAACTTTACTCTCCATGATGCATCAGCCTACAATGAGCATTCTCTCTCCTTCTGCTGAAAGCTGAAATAGTTCACCTTACTTTGGGGGTGCTGTGATAGTTGCCATGTCTCAGATGACAGACACTAGCTTGTTAATCTGCTGTAACCCTGTTTACATTTGGCTTTGATTCTGCAGTCTTGAATGAGATGGTGCTTTGCATCTGCCTTGAGTTTGCAGCCACTGCGGCTGTGTGTGCTGCGAGGCTGGCTCCACCATGCCTCTGCAGTCACCTGCAAGTGTGACAGCTCTGGGCTGAGTTTTGAATCACACTCGTTATTTGTGCCATGCATTTTGACCATTCCTTGATTTCATGTAACATTTATATCCCCCAGTCCAAAAGTTAGTTTTACTTGGCCTATTGAGATTGCCAACAAGGAATGGAATTTTCGCTTGAATTTGTGTTCAGCATGTTAATGTTTTCGAGTAAAGGAAGCAATCTGTTGCTTTGGCTAATATGGCTGAGCTATTTTTGAATGTTGATTACCAGGCAGAGGCACATAGTTCTGTCCTATAGCTAATGCAGAAAAGCTTGTCATCAACAGGTCTGCAGACTTGTACAGCACTGAATTCCATGTTATCGATATAACTTAGTAAAGCTGGGCCTCAGTATAATTCACATATGATATGTGAGTGTTGGTCATGAGACACAGGCTTGGCTTATAGTCATTAATTAACTTTCTACCTTGATTTTTGTTGTTTTCTTGATAGTATCTTGCACACTTTTATGTAGCCTTGGACTCCCAGAAGCCTTCGTGAGAGGTATGTGATTTTGCATATCCTCAGTCTCTGCCTCTCTTTATTACTTTTTGATGTGATTTGTTCCAAACTTTCCCCAGAGCCTGAGTTTTTTAGAGGTATGTGTATGTCTGGCAACTTTTTCACAAAAGCAGCAGAAAAGCTAGATCACCAGGGCTCAATGGACATTTTGGAAATGTTAAGTTTCCAAGTAGTTCCAGCAGGATTAAGGTAGCAATGAAGAAAATGCAATAAAATGCCAAGACAATCATAGAATCTCTTCTTGCAAGACAACTTCCATACTGTTAGGTATGGAAGACCACACTGTCCCATTTGTAATATAAGGGTTTTACCTCTTATTGTCTCCTCAAGGAATAATTCTATTTGTTTTAATATTTTTTGAGTTGTCAGATGCTATTTTCCTTTACTGGTTGTTCTACAGAAATGGTTCCTGATGCTGAGCCTAATACAAGTATGACTGTAATGTGGGATTTAGGCATTTCCACTTTTATGTACTCGTACATACCTTGACATCTAGTTCGCTACCATTTGGGAACTGATTCCACCCTCCGCCATTTAAGGGACTCTTTCTTCAGATTCAGTATTATCAAATGAATTTTTGTGGACTTTAATGGTGTTTTTACGCATAATATTTGCCTTAGACGCTGTCATATTCCTGTACTGAATATGTTTATTTATTCATGTCCTGGAGGTGGTTTTTTTTTTTACCTTTTCAGTATTGTTGGGCTTTATTTCTATTTGTTTGACTTTTTTTTTTTTTTTTTTCCTGGGTGTACAAGCATAAAATGGTGTCTAGCTTATCTTCAGTTTGTGCTAATTTTTTCTTCACATGCTGTGACAATTTCTGCTAGAGCACTGATTTGTCATGGCAAATTATACATAACTCAGTGCCATGTGGATTTCTATGTTTTAAGTTACAGCATTCCTTCACTATTTTTATTGATCTAGCATCTTATATCAAACACCTTTCTATTGCAGCTCAAAAAGAACTGAACCCTGTTTTTTTTTTCTATCCTTTTAGTTGCTTTTTTTGCAGACCCTACAGAAGAATTTTTTTCCACCAGTGTAAGTGGCAGCTGCTGTTTATCCAGCGTGCTCAGAAATACGATAAATCAGTTTTCAGTGGGAGGCAAAAGAACCTGGTGAAAGTGAGAGTTTGAGAAACCCCCTTATACTCACCTTTTGACTCTTGACCCTAGCTGCATTTTCAATTAGTCTGTGAACATTTTGCCCTGTCATAACTGTTATTTGCCGTGTCTTATTTTGGCTCTGGATTGGTGAGCTGTGGGCTGCTCAGATGGTTCAGTGCCACTAAAGCCTTCATTAGTTAGAACAGAGCCATTCACATGACTGCTCTTTGCTGAGTTACAAGATGAGCTGTGCCCATACTGTGCTGTATAACAGAGCCATATTATGCCTCGTGTTATGCGAGCAAGTCGGGGAAACATCTCCTCATTCGCACGTAAATTAAATCACATGCTGGAAAATTTACTGTAGGGAAAGAGACTGAAACAGTCTTGGTCATTTTTTTTTCTCTTCACGTCTGGAAAGTGCACATCTTTTGGTAGATATATTGACCTTTTGGCCAGGCAAAGGAAGGAGGACCCAGTCAATGTCTGCTGACATAAGTATGTGGTGAGAGAGACTCATAGAGGGCCTTTCAGTGGCCCTTGTAATACCAGGCTCTGAGTATAATTCCATTAGGTGCTGCAGATTACTTCTTTAACACTTGCTGATGCAAGAGGAAGATGGGGTCTTGGTCCTTTCCTGCTGTAACCATAGCCTAGTGGAAAAAGAGATAATGGGGAAGTGAAGAGGTAGACTGCTTCCATTTCAAAAAAAAAGGGCTAACTTGCCTTTGCAGCTTTACCTCATAGGAACACTGAGTGAGACAAAGAATTGGGTAATATTCCTGATGAGTTACGTCTCCTCTTCGCACCTCCCTCCATCACCCTCCTGACTGTAGAAGCCTAAGCCATCGCTCCCTGGCATCCAAACGTTAAACCATCAGCTCAAGGACTAATTTCTCCATGGACAAGCTGAAATAGGTATGCCGAACAAAAGAATTTTTCATAGACTCCCGAACTCCAAATTATAATTGCTGCCTTGCAACTAAGCAGTTCTGGGAGAAATCAGTGATATAGGAAGGAGCAGATAAATGCCAAGTAAATAGTGTGTGCAGCTGTCTAGTTCAGTACAGTAGGTTGGAGATTAAGTAGGAGCTGTGTATAGAAAAGTTGTAGGGCCCTGAAAAGTGCCTTGATTTGCTTAAAAGTGAGGATAACATATAAGCTTTGGTGCTAACTCTCAGAAGGGGGTGCTATTACCTCATTTGATTTCTTTGTATTTTATATGTATATGTATGTTTTATAAGCATATGTACATATGTATATGATTTCCCATTGAGATTTTAAAACCAAGGCAAAGCAACTCTTCGCCTTCTGCTTTAGTTCAACGTTTTGGAGCAATAGGAAGAAAACTACTGTTTTTTGTTTTTTTTTTTTAATAACTCACTAGTGCAATATACAAAAAAAAAGATTAGATTTTCAATATGGGACTCTTTGGAAAAGTATGGAAATCACTGAAAGGGGGAAAACAGAGGAAAGAAAGGAAGGCAAGGCACTGAAAAGTATTGCACAGTGCTTAGAAAAATCAACTGCCTTGCAGAGGTAGTGAAAATAATAGGCATATTGTCTGTATGTTGAAGAGAAATACTGAATTAAAATCTATTTTTAAACTCCCAAAGTATTATTTTATATTCTACAATATGAACATTTTCCTAGCATTTCTGCTACTTTCTAACTCCTGAAATTCTCTGTTTAGTTATTGAAATGAAATTGTTCATTACTTACATCATTTGATCATTTGCTTAATTCGTATCTCTTAAATTAAAAAATGATACCTGCAAATGTCAGTCTTGGACAAATTGCTAGTAAATATGACTATGATCTACTTCTTTCTTTTCATTTTTTTCTTCTTTCTCTTTCTCTTCCTCACACCTTCTTGCCCTTGCTCACACACAAGAGAGAAGCTACTAGAGCAGGAAGGCCATACTCGCCAGCAGGTATTCACGACTGTCCGGTAAGGAACCGGCAGCTTTGAAGAGCAGCCTTGCCTTCACACTGCTGGCTTGCAGGGCTGTGAACTGTCACTGAGTAGGTCCATTCTGACTTAAGACCCTAAATCCTTCTATAATATTAAAAGCTAATGATTATAGAGCTATATTCTGCAGGATTGAATTAACAGCAGAAATGTGTGTTCAGGGACACAGTCATGTTGTGTTTCTTATGGATGAAAACAGGTCTTCCTATGATTTGCATAGGACGGAGCACAGCTTCTCAGATCTCTATGATTCAGACTTGCAAATGCACAGCAGAGACCCATTGATTTCAATGGCTACTTTGCAAACAAATTTTAAAGCCGGTTCCTATTTTACATAGGGATTTTCTTTTATATTTGGCTTTTTTTAATATATATTTGGCTAATATCTCTGAAATAATGTAAAAAAAAAACCCTCATTGTCTCGAGGACTGCTGCTTCTTCTAGATTTCTTACCCTTACCCCTTATCTCCCTTGCAGTAATTTTGATTTATGATTATGAGGAGAGTGCTAAAGAGACATTATGACCACAAGATTGCCTTTTATTCCTTGCCTGTACAGAAGTAATAGAGTTGGAACTTGGGTTCACAAGTATTTTGGAACTTCAGAAGTCACAGTTTTTTGCATGTATTTCCTAAGTTCTAGTCTTGTTGCTCTGTAATTTTTTTCTTGTTGTATAGATGGAACAGGATGCAGTTTAGCATCAACCATAGTTGCCTATTTTAGGGTGAGCTGAAGTGCCTCTGGAGGTTCGTATTTCTCCCCAAGATGATAAAGGGAACCCTAGTTTCAAATCTGGATATCTTTTTAAATGCTAGAATACATGAGCATTACCCCATTTGAGACCACTGGGAAGATAGGCAGATAAGAACCAAGAGTTTGTAAAAATTCTCAGTCAAAGAGAACTGGCTAACATCATGGTGATTATTCCAGCTTCTTTTTTTGCACCTCCTAACTGACTTTGTAACATCTGTATGTTTAATCTAAGCTAAGAAATTATACTCACACTTAATATGTGCGCTTAAATGAACACCCAAGAGTAATAAAAGGAGTGCTCACACACATTGTTAAACCCAGTGATAAATTTTTTCAGGATCAACCCCCAAAGGATTTATGCTCAAGCAGCAAACTGTTCTCCTCATGTCTGGAATATGCATAGAATTCTGGAGGTGCCCTGAAAATGCCCAGAATGAACTTGGAATGCCCTTCTCCAGGATGGATTTCACTTTATAAGATTCTTGAAGCTCTTGTGGAAGAAGTAGGGTTTTAATGAGATGAGTAAAAGAGTGGTGGTGTTGTATCAGCATTCAGAATAGTTGCAGGAGGACTGATAGACAATAAATACAGCTTTGATGGAGCTTTGATAGTTTTGCTTTCTTTTACTTTCCCCACATTATACCAAATGGTGACTCTATTCATCCTGTTCTGAGGTATGCTGGGTTGGGCAGTGCTTTCTTAAAGCACAGACTCTCTGGCGTGTTTGCTGGGGAGCATTGCAGGCCACCCAGCCCATACTGGGATGTGCCAAAAACATGTGATCTGGCCCTCTCTATGCACATGAATGACAACTGGCTGTTTTGACATCTGGCTGGTAATAAACAGTTTAAGATGAATTTTATAGCAGTGAGTCATGGTTAGTTAAAAAAGAGACTGTGGTAAGAGCAGTGTGAATCAGACTATGAATGTGACCTTCTCTCTGTTGCTAACACCAGCATCAGCAAGCAACAGGCACTAAACTTGCAAACTTTGGTGTGGAAACTCTGGTTCTTGTCACTAGCAGCACTGAAGGACGCAGGAGCAAAATTTTATTGAAGTCACAGAAAAAATAGGTGAGTCCACGTTAGATAAGACTAAATACACAAATCACCATAGATATTTGAGTACAGTATGATGCCTTTTTGCTTCTTCTGTCACTTGTTATAGCCGTTCTACAGTCCTTGGCATACTTTGCTGTTTTGGTGCAGGTAGCACAGCTCCGTGCATAAATGTAGCAGAACATCTTTCCTCCTCTCCACCACCTATTCTGTATTTCTCATCCTGGCTTCAGTTGCAAGCTGAGTCTTTGTGTGCATATATCACATATCAGATGGGACAATTGGGCCCTTGGTGCCTGACATGCACTTTTGTTCCACGCTGGCTGCTGTCTTTTCCAAAAGACAGAACAGAACAGGCAATGAAACTTACCATAAAGTGATTTCAAATATCTTCCAGCATTATACCAGCATGTAAACAGCTACAATTGGAATTTCTAAGCTGAAGACAATGGAAGATGGTAAATTCTTACATATAGGATTTAAAATTATAAGGTCGTTGACCTTGAATTATATGTATAGCTTGGGAAATCTAGAGTTAAGCAGCTTGCAAAACTGTAAAAGCCAGTCACCACTGTGGAGAACAGAAGCCTTCTTCTAGTTTTCCTGCTGATATGCAATATTGTTTCAATCAAAGTACAGGTACCACTTGAAGAATGATAGATCTTGTGAGCTTTATATATCAGTGTAATGAGACTATGCTTCATGACCCTACTCCATTTGACTTTCACATTAGAGATCATGATTTAGGAATTCATTTGAACAAACCAAAAAAATATAAATGGAAATATTTTTATGATTTCTGGTTTCTTATTAATTGCAGCTGGTTCACTGGAAATAAGAATCGTAATGAAGAAAACTAGAAATAAAAAAATGGACTCCAATCTTAATGTGTACCAGTACTTAAAACACACAAAAAAAAAAAATCTTGAAAAGCAAAGAAAACTATATTCCTCTTACTAGAATTATTCTTATAATATTATCACATTTAAAAAAAATACAATTTTAGAAAAAAAAATGAACTACAGCTTTTTGCAGTGATAGGCGACAGGTCAGAAAAGCATTTCAGAATAATTTTACACCTTTTAACCTTAAAAAATACTTTGCTGACAATTGAGAAAGGGCCTTAAAAGAAGCGCTGATAGGCATTCTCACAGCAGGGTTGCCATGTCCCATCACATAGCAGAGGGTTTCTGCATAATGTATCCTGTAATAAGAAGTGTACTGCAAATCACAAGGCTTGAGTAGCAGTTTTAAGAAAGTAATCCTTGGCATGAACTGCTATTAGTGATGACACTGAAAGTTTGTTATATAAAACTCTTTAAAAGACACAAAGAAGGTAAACTGTTTAAAATTTTGATCTGAGCCTTGAAAGAACTACTTTGTCATAGAAATTTGTCTGCATTTAAATATATATTTAGTATGCTCTGTTTTTTCATTTTTGCTTATGCTTGGACAAGCTTGTTAAATGAAAACAGCAGAGTTTAGTTAAATGAATGTCACTTTTACATCATTCTGTACTGAAAATGGTAATTGTTCAAGAAGTGTCTTAACAATTACCGGTGTTAATTATGAATGCTAATAAAATCAATGATCATTGAAAGTCTCCATGTTGCAAACCCTTTACAAATGGAGTAAAAAAAGAGAAAAAAAAAATCAGTATAATAAAGAATAAAACAGTCCATCAAATCTCAGCCAGCTATATACATGTTTTAATAGCTACACTAATCAAAATGGGATATGAATCTAGAATAAATCTTCGTGTTGAAATTAATTTTATTTTTGCCTGGAAATGTAAGTAAAAGAAAATGTGAAGAGGCCATTTCCAGGCAAGTTCTTTTCAGTGCTAACGATGCAAATCAGTGAAGTTTCTCAGTCCCTAGGGAATCTTTTTGTCTTTCTCATTTCCATAAGAATGATTTTTAGGTGATTAAAAATACAAAAAAAAAAAAAAAAACCAATGGAAATAAAAATTCTTTATACTTTTCTTACAATACAGTTTGGTAGATACCTGGAAAAAAAAAAAAAAAAAAAACAGGAGTTGACTTTAGAACCTTTAGAACTATAATAAACCACCTAGAAGAGAATTGGTTGCAAAATGCTTTTATATTTCAAATGGAGACATTTTTGGTGGTCTAGCAGTGTTTGAAAGAAGCTGCAGTCATTTGAAAGCTTGATTTTTCAATATATCTATCTCCAACATTTTCTCAGTGGTTGGTAGTGGGAACAAAATTTTTAAAGCAAGCAATATGAGACATGAGCATATGCTCAGCATTTAAAATTTTGTCTTGCAATTTTTATGGCATATAGGTTTTTTTCAAATTCTTCTTTAATACGAACTGATATTGAAATTTCTGCAGGTAAGTATTGTTAATTTGAAATGACTTTTAGCCCCATTTTTCTTCAAGAAACTACATGAATGAAAGAGTAAAGGACTGATACTAAACTGTAGCTTTACCACTGGCTCTATTTAAGGAGGGACACACCTCATAGTAGTTGTTTTGAGCTTCCCTCTTTTTTTCACGGAACAAGGAACTGGAAAAGATGAACATAGTCTGTGCCAAGTCTATGTCCAGCACAGATGATTCTTCCCTCTCATGTCTATGCATAGAGGAAGGACTAAATTACGTCCTTGTCACCAAGACCCAGTCTGTGTGGAAAGAGGCAGTAGAAATTTCATAGAATTTGTTCTTACATACAAGCGTGTGCATGCACAGAAACATTTGCACCGGGGCACACATAGAGACACACACACAGGTTCTGTTTTCGGAGTGTCAGAAAGTGATAGACTGTAGAAGGAGCTGGAAGAGCACCAGCTGCACCACACAACCCTCTTCACGATAGTGGTAACAGCAGAGTCCTGTTAGGAGAAGGTAGAAAATAGAAATAACTCTCAAGAGCAACTGTCCAAGGAGCTTGAGATGCCTTACACACATGAAGGAACTGATGTAGGTTTACATAGCTAAAAACAGAGAACATGAGGGGATGTTATGGTATTTTGCAGGCAGCTCCAGCAAAGGAGTGTATAGAAAAGGTGTTGCCATACACTCTTCAGCCCCAAGCTACGAAGGGAGCCTCTGGCCATGGTCTCCAACGAAAACAGAGTGGAAAGGAGAACAAAAATTGTGTGTCTTATGCCTATTGTGCTGACACACACAGAGAGCTCCGTGACCTGCTCTGGGAGCAGTTGGAGCTGTGTGGGAGAGGAGTGGGGGCAGGAGACTCAACGGGGAAAACCACTAGACCAGGCACATTAGTAGGATTAACACCTGTGATTACGGAGGCTGCATGCCCTCAGGATTTTCCCATGGAAATGGAGCTGAAGATTAATATATCTTGGGACTGGATTGCCTCCTTCTGGGTCCCCTCTTCAGCTACTGCTGAACAACCAGGGAGACAGTGCCCTAAGTCCCAAGGCTCCAGGGTATGAAAGGTGTACACAGAGCTCTAGGGCAGGGGGATGGAAAGGGGATGTCCAAAGTACATTCACCGATGTTTAATGCCTCTGTGACTCCAGGAAATGATTTCCATTCCCTCTACCTGGCATAGCTCTAGTCTGGAAGATTTCCGTCCTTGCCCTAGCCCTTCCCAAACCCTGTAGGAGTGCATTCCCCCTGATTCCATAGGGCAAGACTCCTGGGGTGTTCCCAGCCACAGTGAAGGCAAGGGATCTCCAAACTCCTTCATTCAGCAGGGTCACAAAACTGAAGGTTAGCTCTAAAATCACAGGATTTTTTAAAAGGAGTTCTTTATAATATTTCCTAAATAAATAGTATTTTTGAGTAGTTCTTGGTATTGAATCATTAGCTGTTGCTTTTTATCTGATATTACCATTAGTAAAATGTTCATTTCCAGGCTGTTCTCCAAATACTGAATATATTGATTTTTTGTTATTGTTGTTTTTGTTTTTCTGGTCTACTTAAAGCTCAGAGTCTCACTGAACAACCTAAATCCAAGAGTTGAGGTTTTAAGAATTACCACACACGTGACAAAATTATGAGGTGTGCTGACAGCACTGATCTGTGAGTTTAGTAACGTTTTTGTCTTTTTAGTTTGGGTGAGAGTGTATAAGCTCTTTCCAGGGTGGTGTGCTTTTTGATGTTCCTGCAAACAGACCTACACACTTGCCCACAGGGAGAGGACACAAGGTCTTTATGCACACCTCACCTCAATTTTTGCTTTATTTCCCAAAAGAAAAACCCAGGGAAAAATAGTTTTAAGGTATATTCAGCTGGCAAAGGTGAAAACAGCCAGCAGATCTACAAATGTAGAATGAACAGGGATTCTTATGCTGTCCTTTGTCAAGGTGTTTCCGGGTCTGACACCATATGGGCAGTCTCTTGGTCAGTACCTCTCGTCCAAGGGCCCTTCACATTTGTTTGTGGTTGCCCTGGTTGCCTATAGGTCTAGTAGCACTAGTACAGCATGCTTTTCAGAGCTGCTTTCAAGGCCTGTGTCCAGCAGATCAGGCAGCAAGGGCCAAATTCAGAAGAAATATTTGAAGAGTTTAATAAAGAGAAGAAATGGACTCCTAGGAGAACAATTTCCATTCCCCACTCCTCCTTATAATGGGGCCCAAGACCTTTTTTATGCCATGCCCCTACATGCCTAAGCAGTATATGGGAGAATCCAAAATGACCTGCACTGCCTGCAGTAATCACTGGGAAAACATGAAAGAGTGGAGTGAGGCAACCCTCTCAACACACTCAGTATGTCAGAGGTGTCAGCCCTACCTGCTCTTATTCCACAGCCTCTCAGAGTAGGATGCTAAAAGCTTTCTCCCAAAATAAAAGAGTTCGCTTTTTCGATATAGAACATGGCCAGTGTTTAATATAACCCTGTATAACAATCCAGAGGCAAGAGAAGAATCTGGTGTCCAGACTACTTGCCCAGGAGTTAGCAGTGGGATTGGTCTCTCCATTTTGGGAGGGACTGAAGTTACCATATGTCCTGGAGTATTCTCAATGCCCTGCTAGGACCTTGCTTTCTAAATCACTTCCATGGATCTTCCTGGCACTTTTTTTCTGTGAGAATGAACATGTCTCTAGAGCCTAGTGATGAGTACCTTCAGTTGAGCCTGAGGGGAGACCTTGGGTTGACTTGTATTCCAAGGAAAGGTCTGGGTGGTAAAATCACCTTTGTCCTCATCTTTCATAGATATCAGACATATACTGATGTTGCGTTTTGTGCGGGTCCTAATCTTGTGTTTTTCAGTCATGCTCCAAGACGTCTTCAGGATCAACCTGCTTTGCTTAGCTTGCTCAGTGCTTTGCTGGGTATTGTCTGAATTCAGACTGATATGCACTTGGAGGGCATTACATTGAAGGTGATTTCAATGGAAACTCATGAGCACGAGTGTCCCATTTGGTCCAAGGCTCATTGTGCTCCGGTATATTCCTCACATGTTATGTTGCTAAGCGACACTTAGCAATGTGAATCCTGCATTCTTCTTTCGCCACTTAGGTACAACTTCAATGCACTTTCCTCTTTGTCTTCAAAATGTGGCGTTATGGATTGCAGAATTACAAATGCCAGAAAGGGATAGAGCCCATTCTAAGAAAAAATATCCAGCAGACCTAAAGAAAGTATAACTGGATAACACACTGCTGAAACGAACTACTGTGGACATACTGTCAGATAATTACTCAGAGAGCTGAACTAAGCTGTGCCATCTGCACGTCTCACCCATTGATCCCTTCTGGTCTCCAGCGCTGTACCCACTCTTGGGGAAGAGATCGCTTCTCCGGGAAGCCCTCTGAGTTGTTGCTGAAATGATTGCATAGGCACTGCTCCTGTAGTATGGCGTAAAATAGCTCAGGGCTAAAAGGGACGATGGAAGTCCATTCCAGGGGCATAGCTCTGCCCTGTCTTTTCCCTGCATTCATGTTGACCATTCACCAGTTTCTCTGTGACAGTTTTACAGGACATCTACCTACATGCTTAGTGGGCTCTGTGGCTGTGAGCAGCAGACAAGACAAAATGGGGCCATGTGAGGAAGCAAAGCAGGCTGTAACACCGACTTTTCCTCCCCAGCCTCTACTCTGTAGGTCTGCTGGATCAAGACTCCTTTCTTAGGAATCTCAGAAGTATAACCCATCTGCAAAATGAATTCAAAGAGCGAATTTAAATTGCAAGATTGCTCCAGGTCAATGACCTGGGATTTTTTAGAGCAGGATAAGAAGAATCCTGAAAATATTAATATTTCCCTAGAACTAGACAGTCTCTGAGAAGGGATAGCAATTTTCAATTTAGGCGTCTTAAAAATGCCTATGTGCTGTTTCAGGGACCAAAATCCCATTTGACTCTCACAGAGAAGATTGGCAAGGTCCTGAGGAGAAATTTGAATTTGAGACACAGAGATAGTGAATTCTCACCAGAACTTATAGTATCACACTTACAGTATCCCTTAACTAAGGGAGGGTCAGGATTGGAAATTATCCCTAATGAGTCACTTATGATTTTCAAGGGAAGATCTCCCGTAAATTTTCTGGGGCCATCCTTCCAATCAGACTCAGCACATGCATTACATGCCCCAGGGATGCCATATGGGTTGGGATTGCTCTAGCAGTAGGTGCAGTAGGTGTGCTTTAGAGGTGTCGAGAAAGTCTGTTCAGAAATGTGAAACTTTCTTCACCAATGTGGTAAATTGGCAATAATGAAGAATCTTGTTGTTATTAACAAAATTATTTAATGCGTTCCCTGTGAAGAAACATGGAAAGTTTTGCCCACCCTAGAAAACAGATTGATGTCAACCCTGAATTTAGACCACAGAAGATTTAAATGAGGATAAAAGAGACCTCACAGAATATGAAGAGGAGGACCAGCCTCTCATACATTCACAGTAAGATAGCTTTCCCTCTGCTTTCAGCTACTCCCCAAAAGAGGAATTCTCAAGATGAAACCAGCTATTATATCTGTTTCTCTGGTTTAGTTTGGCATGTGTTTGTAGTATGTTGTGTTATGATAGCCCTGCATAGAGGAAAATGGAAATGCATCATATATTTGCAACAGTTTTAACAGGTCTTTTTGTCATACTTTCTCAGGAAAAAAGGTAGGCATTAAACAAATTGAGTTAGTGGTAGGGTTTGTCTTTGTTTTTGTTTTAGAAATTCAGGTTTAAAACAGAAATAAATCTTTGTGTATTGTCAGATGCATTTCATTCCTATTTGTTGTTCACACTGGAATCGAAAGCAACTCCTGGAAAATCACTGACCTCCTGATATTAAAAAACACACTGCTTTAGGTAAATAGTATCTGAAAAAGTTGTCTTGGGAAAGGTTCCTCCCTCCCTCGTTCCTTTATCCTGTAACAGAACCTATTGTTTTTCATTTGTAAGGCATAAAAGAGTTAACGAATGAACAACCGAGGAGGTATGATGGGGTGATGTCAGAATATTTCCAGTGAAAGAATGTCAGCTCTCCTCTGGCCAGGAGCAGGAGCTGCCACTTCTGAGCACGCTGACTCCACCCCGACATTCTTCTTGTCCGGTTCCCACAGACGGAGAGTGGCACTGGAGGTCAGAGTGGACGAGCACAAAGGGAGACCCCCTGCTGCCGGGGCCATCGTGCTGGGCTGTCACTACTACTAATTCATGACTTCACCTTTAATCTCGCAGATCCATTATAGGTTAAAAAGAGACCCATTTTACAGCTGACAAGATTGAAGGGAGCACAACCCAGGAACTGAGTTAAAAAAAAAAAAAAAAAAAAAAAAGGGGAAGGGGAGAGAGAAATAACCCCTGCTAAAGTTTGTATAATTAGAACCCATCTGCTAAAAATAGTCTTTGCCTTTTGCTTCACTACAACGATATGTATTTTAAGAGGTAGGTTGATAAACGCAGCTAATTCAGAATTTTAGTGCCCAGGGTCAGGAAAAAAGGATGGCAAAGACAGAGAAAGGCAGGAAAGAAGAGCCAAAGGAAAAGGAGCACCATTTTAGGACAAGGGTTGCACAAAGAATCGAAACCATTCAAATGGCTTTAGAACATGTTTTGTGAGGTCATCATGGGGAAATGACTAAGAAATTTATGAAATGCTGATGTCAAAGGTAAGCTGATCAAATCAGCATTGCTTCAGCAGGGCAATAAATATATAGAGGTGGCACTTACAACATGCCTACAATGACACAAATAATACTTAAAATCATTGCACCTACATTGCTGTGACAGCTAGATGAAATCTCTAGAAATAATTCCACTTTTTTTTGTTAATAGGATAATTATTTTGAATTTGTCCTTTAACAGAGATTTTTATGTTGTTTGTCTAATTAAAATGTATGTTCTCAATGAATTTCAGAAAAAAAAAAGGTACATAGAAAAAAAGAAAGAGTGATCATTTAGCAGAGAACTATGAAATGTTTGCTTGATTTTTTTTTTTTAGAGTACAGCAAAAAACTCTACTTTGTTGCATTTTTCTAATTTTATCCTACATGAATGAATTGCAGGCAACTGTGTCTCAGCTTGGGGAGCTGAGATATTTATCCTTAGTTTTTCTACTTTATCTACTCTTTGACAAAAGTTGCAACTTCAGAAGCAATTTTATTACGTCACTGTCCACTAGACTAATCTCTCCTACTATCCTGATGGTATTAGAGAACATTGAAGTTCAAGGAGGGGATGGTCCATATCTTTTCCCTGGATTGTCTCTAGATTCTCCCTATCTTTTCCTCTTGAACACCTGGAAGCGTACTTCAAAGGATTTTATAAAGTGAGTATACATATTCATATTGCCAGGTGTGCATAGTTTTGTCTCTGCTATGACACACCGCTCCTGGCTCTCTCTCTTCCCTGGAGAGCATCTCTGGTTGTCGCCGGCACTATGGCTTCGTGGATGCCCTGCTGCCATGAGGCAAGGGTAGAGAGAGGGTTATCATGTGGTTGCAAAGGGCTGTCGGAAACTTGCAAAGATTTGGGCGTCTCCGGGAATCCTGGGAAAAGTCTGTGAAGGAGATCATTGTAGGTCTTCTGTAGGAAGAACCTGTGTAAGAGTGAACGGGGGCCTCTGCGTGAGGCACCTGTCAGCTGAAGTCAATGATGAAAGTCCTACTGAAATGAGCCCCAGATCAGATCAAAACCTGATTTCCGAGAGTGTCGTTGCCTGCAAATGGAGGCAGATTGAGGTCTGTGACTGGCCAGCTCTTTGGACACTCTCTCCTTGCTTCAGTCACACAAAATGACGTATTGATGCAAGCTTCCAGGATACAAACAGACAGCCCTTTCATAGGCAAAAACCCTAATGAAGTCACTGGCAGGCAGCCTTCCTGGCCTAAGGCCTGTAGCCTATTTCATCAGTCAATACCCTGGACCTAATCTTATACTCCTTGAGCATCAAACTCCATGTGTATTTTTAGCAAGGATTTGTTCTCTTTCTGCAAAAGTGCAAGATTGTGTGCTGCAGAGAGCAGTGTCCGTAAGCAGCTACTTTCCCTCCAGTACGAGTTGTTTGGCATATAAACTTTATTCGCTATTAACTGGACAAAACTGAACTGCAAAGCTGAAATCTGTAACAGTGGAACTTAGACAGCCAAATAAAAAATTCCTGATTTTCCTTTTAAGTGTATTTTTGATAGGAAAAAAAAAAAAAAGATAAATCAGAAGTTTAAAACAAACCTTGAATATGCTGTTATAGAAATGTCTGGTAAACTTCTGACAAACTTCTGACTGCTTCCAATTTAGTGCAACACATTAACTCCTCTTGTAAGCCCACTGCAATCAGTGGAGCTACACTAAAAATGAATTAGGGTTATGTTGTAGAGGTTGTAGAGTGGATTTCACTGGCTCTTTGCAAGTACTGTCCTTTTAGTTCCTGATCAATCAGTCAATTTTATTTTCACCATTTCTGATTATTTTAGAAATAGAATTTGGAAAAGCTGCTTCACTCATTCTGGTTTTGTAACTCTCACCAAACACGAAATTAATATACTAAAAATCATCAGGATGTTTCCACAGGGAGCTTTGTTTGGATGAGGATTCTGTTCTTTCTTTTCCAACATTTCTTAGTGATGTTTTACCATGGTGAATATTATAATATGATGGCAAAAAAACAAGTCAAAGAGCAGCTTCTGGAGTTGAAAAAAAAAAACTGATCACCTTCTCTGTGACCCTCAGAAAATCATAGTGATTAAAACCCTTCTAACTGAGCAAAAACATTTTTTCTTCTGTACAGCTTTTGTACTGCATGTGAAGATTAGACATTCATGTTTCGCCAGGAGAACGGGCTCTATGTTGCCTGGATTACTGAACTTAATGGTGACACCATGTGTCAGACCTGTGATGCTCTCTGGAGGAACTTGTCCTGAAAGCAAAAGCAAAAAGGATGGAAGTGAAGCAATCCAGCTTGCTGTTTAGTTATGAGTCTTCTCTGATTTCACCTTCCTTTCATTCAGTAGGATGGGGGCTCATAGTTCATACAAGAAAAGGCTTGAAGGCTTCTACCTCTGGTCAGTTTTATCTCTGACTGCTCTGATTTTCTCTAAGACCACAAACGGGCCCACAGGTCAAACTCACACCTGCAACTGGAAGAACAAATCTTGGGTCTCAGTTATATTTTTTTGTTGTTTGTTTATTTATTTTTATTTTATTTTTTTTTAAGGCAAAGTTGTGAAAAATCCTCATGGGGGGCTTTATCCTTGAGGCTCTATCTGAAATGGCACTATGCAAGTGGGATGTTACACCTTCTTTTCTTCAGGCTAAATATCCTGGACAGCAGAGGCTAGGAATTTGTGAGAGAGAAGGTTGAGACTCAAGCAGAATGGACCATATTTATTATTACATGGACCATATTTAATTGTTTCTTTGGGAACTTGCTTTGAGCATCTGCTCCATGTCATTGTCACATTTGATATGCTATAAATAAATCCATAATATTTTATGACAGTCAACTAATACCAGGTTCTTATCACAATAATCTCACATTACCTCTCTCAGCATACTCAAGGAGTTATCTTTCTATCTCATACTGAAGATGAAACTAATCCATTTTAAGCCCTATAACAAGAAGGCACTCACAGGGCAAAGGTATAAACTCTGCAGGTTTAAATTGTATTGTGTATATCTGTAAGATTCTTACCACTAAAGCCGTGAGCATGAAGACATGCTCTCTGTTTTTATGCAGCACTGCTGTGGAAATAGGATGGATTTTCCTTGTGTTTGTCATAACATCATGGATGGTTTAATTAAAAAAAATGTATTACTATATCAGGGTGCTTTTTTTGCCCCTTTTTTTTAGGTAAAATCAAGGATCCTACTCCAGACACAGACAATCATGCACCCAAATCTACATAAGAGTCCTGCTGATAGTAATAACTCTTCTGTAAATATTTGATTGTAGAGTCAGTATTTGACAAAGGAGGAAGAAATATCCTGAAGAGTGACTATCTAAATAGATGTGGCAGAACAGAGAATGAGAAATGGAGAGAGAGAATGATAAATGAAGAAACAATGAAATGGCCAAGCGTTTATTCAAGATTTATATGTATACATTTTGTAGTTCCACCAGTATATGCATCAAAGTATATGCATCAGGCGAGATATGTAATTCTTGTTTTTCAGCTATTGACATTTTTTATTTCCTGTTTCTCTTTTCCAGTTCATTAAAACTGCTGAGAGAAGTCTTGTTTGATATGGAAAAAAAAAAAAAGTAACATACAAATACTGAAGGTAAGTATGGGTGCTGGGATAAGATGGAATACTATTTGCCTGATTAGGTTTAGTAGAACATATTGGGTTCAAAGACACATTGTTGTGCAAATGGTGCTAGGAATAGTTGATGTGAAAACCTTGGCCTTCCTCCATCCCCCCTTTCACATAGTGCTGGCTACTTTAGAAAGAGTTGGATAGGGGAATTGTTATTTGTCATTAAGAGAGCCAGGACAGTGAGCATATTATCAGTTCTTAAGTGACTGTAATGATCTCCAAGTTCTATAGTTACTGGAGCATCTGTGGTGACAGGAGCAGAGTTTTTCCTGTCTTGTGGGTGTTTAATGGGCTGATCCATGTTCTGTGGCTGTGGGTGCAGAAGGCAGGAGTGCTTGAAGATTTATGAAGGGTAAGAAGTGAAAAGAGTGGAAGAAGAACGTTCTCACATCAAGAATATTGAAAGGTGGAATTTAGTTAGGAAAAGCTTGAATGCAAACAACTGCCAGAACAAGCCCTCGTGAAAAAGGTGAAAAGACCAAAAGACTTGGAACACTGGTTGTTGCTATTAAAGATCACATATGCGGTGTCTGTAGGAATTCCCTTCAGCACTGTTATATTCCTTCCCTGTTTACTTACTCATACACACTTATACTCCTTGCCTCCAATGTAGCTTTCTTTGAACAAACAATCAAACAAAATTCCTAAATATTCTTCAGTTGCTGCTTACATTCCTGCTCTTCTCCTTCTTCATACTGTTTACCCATTCCTATGCCGCCCATCATTTATTCCTTTGCACATGCTTCCTTGCCATCTGGTTCCCTCTTCCTCTGGACCTCTGGCCTCATCACTTTCTTCCACCAGCAATTCTAAATCCTGCTGCTGACTCCAGATCCTTTCTCTCCTAGGCAGCAGCTGCTTTTTATGGAGATAACCTAGGTGCCTCATCCTCTCTGACAGCACCTTTTTTTGCAGCGATCCAGGCCCTTTGTGATCAAGGCCTCAGACATTCTTGGATAAAGGTTGCAGGAAAGAAGAACAGGAAATCCTGTGTTTCTTGTGGGTTTCTGCCTTAAAATAGCAGCGCTGAGCAGTTCGTCAACAGCTCACATAGTGCTTTCTTCACGCACCTCAAAAAACGCTCAGTGGTGCAAAGGCAGACAGCTCTTAATGATAAAGCAAGGGCAGATCCTACACCTGCATGTACCTGTAAGTTAATGCCACGTGGAATCGTCTTAGCTTTAGCTGGAACGGGTTACAGTAAGAGAAAGGGTTGCAGACTTGTTTATCTGGCTTTGACAAGGCAGTGAATGGATTATTGTGGTTTTGAGAAAGAAGTGTGGCATAATTTCTCTTTAAATTTAATCCTGTCCTGCTTCTACATTTTTCTGACAATGTGGAGGGAACACGACTTGAACTCACAAAAACAAACAAACAAAAGCAAACAAGTTAACAAATTAATCCCTCCACCATCTTCATTGAAACCTATACATTTCCATCAGGTCTTTGCTTGGGTCAAGATTTTTTTTTTCATCTTAAGGGCAAAGATGCATTTAAGCAGAGCCTAACAACCATACAGCAAACATAAGCAACGGGCTGAAGTGTCACCAATTTCCCACCCCTTCCAGGTTTTTTCTGTCCATCCCGTGCTCTTCGAATGGCAATGCAGAGCCCATATGCCACAGTGTCAGGGAAAAAGTCCCAACACAGCATCTGGCTGCATGGCAGATCTAGAGGCAGTTGGTGTGTCAGCTTTGGAGCCACTGTTGCTTTTGTCATGCATTTGGGGCTGATGATGGGTCTGCCTCGTCATCCTGCAAACTGCTTTTCTTTTGACTCCCCTTTGGATTCCAAGGAATCAGTAGGTTTGTATTTGTCAATAAGCTCCTGCTTAAATCCCTCATGAGATCTCTATACAGACACCCTTTATGGTGAAATAATGAGAATTTCTTAATGTCTGTGTGTGTGTGTTTTCGGCAGAAACATGTGGGTTTAGTTTAAAGTGGACCACGGCCTAGTACGTACAGGTCACGGTGTACTGGGATTTCTTTCTCAGAAAACTCTTGAATGCTCTTTGAAAAGGCTTCTTTTTTACTTGCTCATGAGTGTGCAAGCCACTTCTTGATGAATAGGATCCATAATGCCTGGAGATATTTGAGATCAAGCATATGGTCCATTGAATATGCATGTAAGCAGGGAGGGAGGGAATTCGTGTGTGACATTAGAGAAAGTGTCTGAAAGTTAAGCAGCGCAGAGTTACAACATAGCATTTCTGTACATTTTTGGAAAAACAACTTTTTACTTCTTCTGCTAAACTTGTTATTACTATGCAAATTACAGATTGATTAAATAGTTGGCATATTAGGAACTTGAACATCTGATTATAACCTGTGTTTAACAGAATGATACCTTTTCCCTTTGGTTTCCTATAAAACTCTTATTTTACAGCCAAAATGTAAGACAATAAAAGCTTATTAAATGTTATACAAAATACATAAGGATAAGAAGCTTTTTCAACTGCGAAATGATCAATTATTTGCTAGGAGAGAGGTTTGGATGACTCTTCTTCGTGTTTAAATGAAAAGAGTGCTTGGAGAATACGCATTCTGGTAAGTTTTCCTTACGAGTGGATAGAGAGAAAAGAGACAAGACTGAATAGGAGCGATTGGGCATGAAGTAGTAACTATGAGGTCCTGGAGGCAAGAGAACAAGAGATAGAAGAGGAAAAGAAAAAAGAAAATAAAAAAGAGCACCTAGTAGAAAGAGCAAGGGGGAGGGAGGGGAAAGGAAAGGATATGTGATGGTTATTTAATGAATACCAAGGAAAACTAAAGTGTGTGCATGTGCGTGTGTGTGTGTGTGTGAAAAAGGGTATCTTGAAACGGAGAAATGGAGCCAGGAGACTATGAGATTTTATGGGGAATAGTTTTTGGAAATTTGTTCCATATATAAGATTTGAATTGTTTTTGTTTTTGTTTTTCTCAAACCATTGCCGCAGGAATTTTTTTTTGTGCAGCAAAATCTAAATGTAGCAAATGCAGCAAAATCTAAAATCTAAATCTAAATCCTAATTACAAATATGTTTCATGGTTTATAGGTGAAAAGAATAAAACACACTGCATGTATTTCCTATGGTTGTTGAAAATTCTAGCACATTTAAGAATCAAAGAACCTTTAAAGGTGCCCTTTTCCTTTATGTACACCCCATGACAGTGTGGGAAGAATGGGTAAGTGCACTGTCATCAATATTCCTCCCACAACAAGCATCCACCTTTTAATCGGGTTAATAAAAGTGGCTGTGGGAGAGGGGAAGGGTGCTTCATTACAGCACGTAACAGCCCCAATAAATAAAACAAAGCTGACTTCTTAATCATCACAGTCAAGTCCTAGTTTTGTGGACAGCGGTGTTTTTGTGTGTGTCTGTGAAATACCGGGTGGGAGAACAGGTTTTGAAGTAACCTCCACATCAGAAAAAACACAAATCTGAAACAAAACCCAGAAGGAAGTTCCTGAACATCCTGCTATTTACCTGGGGCAGGACTGACCCTTTGGCTCGCCCTCAGCTTTCACTCATCTCTTAAGCCAAATTTTAGATCATATAGATGGGAGGGGGAAGACTTTAGTTATGTATACCGTCATTTCTGCCTATTCAAGTAGGCATTTTCAACAGCATACTTTCAATAACAGTAAGAACAGTTCTTCCCAGGTATGAGTGTGCCCTGTGTTCATGCTGAAGCAGTCAATTTAAAGTCAGACTGTTATTCACAGTCACTGCCCTGTGCAAATATGTTCTGGGACATGCTCATTCATTTTTGAGATGCTTACATTAAAAAAGGATCAT
Organism: Nothocercus julius; assembly: GCA_013398735.1. Lineage (NCBI taxonomy): Eukaryota > Metazoa > Chordata > Aves > Tinamiformes > Tinamidae > Nothocercus > Nothocercus julius. The sequence continues at coordinate 12,581,793 of VZSV01000013.1, read as the reverse complement.
TTGCTTTTGCATGAGTTTCTTTCATGTACTCTTCTGAGGGGACCATTCATCTATCTACATACTTCCCACAGTGACAAGACACTCTCCCATTGCTGGTATAGATACTTGTTTATGGTGGCTTAACTAGTAATTTTTTATTAAAAAAATAACTAAAATGGAGTGCTTATCCAAGGATCTTAGTAGCAGGCTGCAGAACAAGCCTTCTGGCTGAACTTCTCATTAGTAGTCAGTTTTTACTAAGAAAATTCATAGTATGAGGAATCAAACAAAATTCATTTAATCCTAGGTGTGTCTGAAGGGAAATCAGCCGTTAGGTGGGATTTCTTTTACCTAGATGTCTTAAATTACTTCTAAACACTTTCTCTATGGTGATGGGGAACCTGGACACAGGTCCCTGCCCTGAGAGTTGTGTAGTGGGTAAATAGGAATGATCAGCAATGATTTCCAAAATAATACTGCTAGAGACTTTAATGAACATTATGAGGAAAATTGGTCTCATATTTAAAATTTAAAGGTTTATATGTCTTAAATGCTCATTAGAAAAGTTGGTATCAAGGGAAAATGCGCAGATTCAGGCTATTTATTCTCAGAAAATTCAGAACAAAGCAGCATCTTGGAAATGTTTGCATTCTTAACACTTATAGCAGTACTGTGCCCAAACAAATTAAGTCCAAATGTAATATAATTGTCAGAATCTGGTTAGAAAGGATGTTTTGAGGGTTCCTAAACACTATGGAAACAGTTTCACAAAGCATTGAAACATGTGCTTGAGTCCAACAGGCTTCAGAGTAATTTAAGCACAAGCCAAAAGGTAAGCCTGGCCTCTAGCGTTTGCTGAATAAGCACAGGAGTATGCACAGGATTAAAGTCAAGCAGGTGCTTGAGTGGTGCACTGAATCATGGCCTCACATAAAGAGGGTAGGAATGCTGCTAAATCTCTGCCTCCCTCCAGGTGCTCCAGATATGGGCTGAAGTACTCAGCACTCTCTTGTGAGAAGACTTGTGCTGAAGGACAGAGATTTTTGTATAAATAGATTTCTGGAGTAGCTGGAATGGAGGCATCCCTGGCCATTAAACTGATGTGAAAACATGCTGTTTTTTAAAAGCCTGCTTTATATTATGCAGCTGATAAAAGCAGCCATGTGCAACTAATGTTCCTTGCAAATAAAAAAGATGGAATTTTCTATCCACTATCTATATTCCAGTGAATAATTGTTAACTACCAAAGAAGAGTAAAAATAGTAGGTGTTTCTATATAAAACATTTCCTGGATTCTGATAACAAACTTTATATAATATGCATGTAACTAATTCTTGTTTACTTGCTTTTCTCTTCAGTATTTTTCATGTGAGTGCTTTCATCTCTATTTCCCCCTGTTTTACAATACTCAAAAATTTTTTGCTGCTTCAAGTTCTTCCAGTCAACACAAGGAATACGTGCAACTCAGGGAATTATGCAAGCCTGTATGCAGACATCAGATGTACTTGACACCACCAAGGTAAGAACGGATTAGCAAAGAGAGCTTGTACTCCTGTGACACTCTGAGAGAAAATCAAATGTTATCTAAGTCTTAAGGATATATGGAAGAAAGAGAGGCATAAATACAGTGTCTGAGATGTCAAATATTTCACAGAATCACAGAATGGTTGAGGTTGGAAGGGACCTCTAGAGATCACCTAGTCCAGCCCCCCTGCTCCCGCAGGGACACCCAGAGCACGGGGCACAGGGTGGCATCCAGGCGGGTTTGGAAGATCTCCAGAGAAGGAGCCTGCACAGCCTCTGTGGGCAGCCTGTGCCAGGGCTCTGTCACCCTCACAGGAAAGAAGTTCTGCCTCACATGGAGATGGAACTTCCTGTGTTTCAACTTGTACCCATTACCCCTTGTCCTGTCACTGGCCACCACAGAGAAGAGTTTGGCTCCATCCTCCCTGCATTTTCTCCTCAGGTGCTTGTACATATTGATCAGATCTCCTCTCAGTCTTCTCCAGGCTAAACAGGCCCAGCTCACTTAGTCTTTCCTCATATTTATACATATAAAAACAACAGAGAAGTTATAAATTAAGTGGCTAGAATAAAACTGACTTATGCTGACAATATATGATGTAATTTGTAGGTTTACTTATTTTGGAAAAGGTGCCTCTTTTTTCTCCTGGTTGGATTTTTACATTCTTCCTAAAGAAGTTGATCAAAGCTAAATGATTATCAAAGTTTTACTGTTCTGTATACAATGTTTTATTTACTAATTGGATATCAGTCATGTGCAAGGGACAAGCTAGTCCCCTCCTCAGCATCCAATGGAATAATCATGCATTGGAGTCTGGGCAAATAGACACTGGGTGTCTGCAAGCTTCTGTTTTATGGTAGTGATTGCAGTCAGTAGTGGAGAAAGATGCATGAAGGCTCCAACTGCAGCAATATTTCTTAATTTGTTTCTTCTTTACCTTCTCCCTGTGCCCCTATGTCCCTCTTCGTGCCTGGTGTTAAGCAGGTTCTAGTGGAGCTGATGTTCATGTCACCCAGTGATCCCCAACACCCAAATCCTTTCCCTTGCTGAATCCTGCTGCCCGCTTTTCCACGTTGAAATTACCTTTTGTTCCATTGCAAATGAAGCATCTATAAAGATGGTGACCAGGACAGGATTTTTTTCCAACAAAGAAAAAGGTATATTTTTTTGATGCAGGGCTGGGCACAGGCTAAAAAATAATTAGAGCTTGGACTGTTGTTATATGAGATTATTCACCTTGATAAGTGTTCACAGAATCAGGGCTGATATCTCTCAGCACAGGTGCTAGATTTCCACTCATTTTGTACCAGGGTCTTCCTGTGAATCTCCTGTGGGAACCATTCAGTACTACTTAAAGGAATGACATTTCTATAATTATGTAATTATTGTTCCAAGGTTCTTTCTTGTGCCTGTTAACCCTTCATTTCACTGAGAGTGTAATCCCATGCTTCTGAACGTGTATAAAATGTGATTAAGAATCAACAGCAGTTCCCTAGGAAAGAGATGATATTTTTTGGTTTACTTTTTTTTTATGGTTTGAAAATAGAGTCAAATTCAAACTCAATAATTCTGGATATAGGAATGACTTTTAAAACCTGTACAGCATGCTACAGGATGGTTGTTATTCTTAATTAGATTATCTCTTCATGTTAGCTTAAAAAATAATGGAAAAGATATTTCTCTAATGAGTTCTATAGCAATTCTGTGTGATTGTGCAATTATCTGAATTTCTGTTAATTGAGCTCATTTTCATTTCTAAATTCTGCAGGTTTTTTGTTTTGTTGTTGTTTATTTTAAATTAGGAAGTAACAGTAAACTGGAACACCTTTAAATTCAACAAAGTTTCAGCTACTTACCCCTACTTGATGTTAGCCTATGCTCTTTAATCTCTCTGTGTTTGACACAAGACCTTGAAAAAAGAAAAAGAAAAAAAAAGAAAGAGTTCTCAGGTTACTTTCTTTTAATTCTCTTCACTTTTTACTATCGGCCATGAATACTGCATCTTCAACAGAATTTCCAGCTGCTGAATTACCATCAGCTGAAGATCCAGTAACCCTGAGTTGCTGGATATAACTCAAAGGGTTATGCTGTTTTTATTGTTTGGCACGTACTCAGGAAAGGGAACTTAGCTTAGCATTTGAAGCATGTGGCAGGCGGAGATAGGCCAGCATCTTGGATGAAGATGCATATATTTTGTACTCTCATGGTATGATGCATTCTTGTGCTTTGCAGATGGCACCTCAGAATCATTGCTCTGAAAACTAATTTTACCCAGCCACACAGGTCTGATGACACAGGCGTGAGGATCATCCGTTTCCACACAAACATTACTGCAAGTTGCAGATATCATGGGAAGGAGTTCATTCTCGTTGGCCAAGACTGAGTTTTGCCTTTCATTTCCTAGCAGCCTCCTCCACTATAGCCTAACCTTCAGTCAGTCCTCAAAGGAACTGCTTTATTACTGCCACCCTCAGAAACTTGCCTTTATTCCATCTCTGCTTCTCTATCTCCCACAAAACACAGATACTTGTTGCATATGAAAATGGACTAACATATTGCTATTTTACATACTGTATTTTGAGCAGATAACAAATCTGCAGACTGAAGAATGTGTAGTTTCCACTCTCTGGGTTAATTTGCATTATTTATTAATCACATTGGGAGCATTGCTTAAATGTGCTGGGCTGGGGTGCAATTTTTCTCAGAACTTTCTCTCTAGTCTCCTTATTATCTGCTGCACTGTGTCCTTGATCTGAGCCAGACAGATATATTTTAAAATTTCCTGTGTGTGAGGTGGGCTTCACACAGTAGCCATAATGTCAGGTCTTCTCAGCTGCATATTTTTTTTCCTCTGAAATTTCTGCACTCTTTGTAGGACAGACATCCCTGAGTACTAGTCTGCACCTTTCGCTAGAAAGCAATTCCTCCTGAAGCAGTTTGGTTGCAAATAAAGCCATGGGAAATGGACATGAACAGTGAACTTCTATTGTCTACCTGCAACAGGAGAACTAAAGCAGAAGTAGAAATCAGAATTAAAAATGGATCTGTCAGGCAGTGAATGGGATACTGTCTGGAGTCATGTGAAAATTACTGCCAGCTTATTGTCTACTGATGGACTTTTTTTCTTCCTCTTTTTCTTCTTCTTTTCTTCTTTTTTTTTTTTTTTTTTTTTTAATTATACTAAAGAACTACTATTTACAGCAACTCTGAGCAATTGTTTTCACATTGGGCTAAGAGAACAGTTGCTGGCACTACCAATAATATCTCTCTACCGGGTACCAACAGGGTGAAAAGCTCAGCCACCCACACTGTAAGGAATGGGGTTCCTATCAGACAACTTTTGTGGGACACAAAAAAAAAAAAAAAAAAAAAAAAAAAAAAAAAAAAAAACCATACATTTCTGACAGCAAGGTAGCAGATAAAAACACTTGCTGCCTGCAAATAAAATGCTAAAGCAACAGAGAGGTGCCCATAATTCCACCCTACGTTTAGGTTTTGCGTAGTTTGAGTGCTCCCAGAAGGTGCCCCATTACTCCAGCAGAAGTAATAACCAAAGTGTTGCTACTCTCAAAAGTATGGATTTAAGACAGATTTGAAGACTTGGAATAAAAAAATATCTGCCTTCTGTTTATGACAGGTATCAGCTGCAACATCTTCCCTGGAAAGAAGACAAGGGAAGAAGATTACAGTTTTTTTTTTTTTTTCCTGTGTGTTTTGTTTGCTTCAAGGATGAGTTTTCTTCTTCCCTCTTGTTGCTGCTGAGAGTCACAAGAGCATGAGTATCTCTTCTCTCCAGCCTGCTTCCAAAAGTATCTCATATGCAGAAATGAGTAATAGGTACCTTTGTTGAGGTATTTGTTCATAACCATCTTCACAAGTCTATAGAATTGAAAAATCAATTGGCCTATGATAAAAACTTTTTGATTTGGCTTGTTTAAAGAAGCTGTTTATTACTTACTACTTTCCTTGGTAACCAATTTATTTGTTCTATCCTTGTCTTACTCAGAATTTTTGTCTTAGTGTCTTTTTGAAAAAGTCACTTAAAATTTAAAACATTCTAAGCAAAGGGTCTTCTGAAACTGGGATGATTCCCATTTCGGGAAGAAGAAGAAACGGTGATTTTTCCCTGAGAAGGAGGTTAGCTAGTTAGTAATAATTCCAATTGGTTGAATGCGAAATATCTTGCAAACCATGGAAAGTTTTTCTGGAATTTACATATCTGAAAAAGAAGAATGGGGAAGAAACTGAGAAGAGTTTTAAATTTTACTTTTCCCATAAGATCTACTGTTGTTTGTATTAAGCATAAATTTGAAAATATACTTTCTGACTTTTTAAGCAGTTTTTTAAATATTCTGAAAATATTAAGGAAAAAAGCAAGACTGGAAGATGATATACCCTTTGGACTTTCATATATCAGTTGATCTATCTCGTATTGAGACATCAGAGATAAAGTTGAAGAAAAGAAGCAACAGGCTATTTTTTAACATTTACTCTCTGACACAGTACCTCAAACTTGTGATACACATTATATACATTACTTGAATGGCCTCTTGAAGTCATTTGTGCTGCCTTATGATGCAAAACCTAAAAAAGAAATGAAAAAGGGAATGAGATGTCAGCATAACATTGCAAACTGAAGCTCAGTTTTCAGCAGATTGAGCGGAAAAGACACTGTACCTGAAAATGCCATAGTGAAATACTGCAAATTAGTTTTGAAGCAAGTATCAAGAATAAAATACTTGATAGACTACCTGAGCCCTGGAAAGCTGGTCAATTAATGCTAACGTTGACACAATGAGGTTTCTTTACTTAGCTGACAGACTGTAATAAGTATCCAAAGTGTTGATTGAAATGGAATCCTGTACTCAACTCAGTGATTAAGTCATCTCTAATCCCATACTTAGCTTTTAGAACTAAAGCTTGATTACCTTGACTTGGTTAGGTAAAAAACCTATAGAACTAACACTTTGAAATATCAAATGCCTTTTTTTTTTCCCATTGATTTCAATTAGAATGAATGTAATATGAGAAAGCAGTTGAAGACTGACATAAATAATGATCCTTCTCCATGAGATGTGCACAAAACTTCTTGGCTGGCTTTTACTTGAATAAGTTGCTAGATACACATTTTTTTTCATCAGCTTCTCTTGGTAAAACTGTAGAAAACTGCATGCTGAATGAAAAGGCTTAAATGTTCTAGACAACTAGACACAGGAGAAATGTGTGTGGAAGTGCAACCGGCACTACTGCTTCACGCTTTGGATATATACTTATAAAAGTTCTCATTAGACAATATGTGGTACCCTTCCAAAGGCAGGGAGAAGTGTTATGCTCCAATGTTATGAGCCTTATGTTATATAACACAATGTTATATTATGTTATAAGACAATGCTATGAATGTTGTATCCGTCTTTTTCCTACTAAATATTTGCGTGTGCAGGAAGCTTGGACTAGATGATCTCTAAAGGTCCCTTCCAACCTTAAGGATTCTATGATTTCCAGAGGTAAAAAATGTGTTTACTCTGAGAACACTAGTGGGCAAATGGATAATGCCAGATAACTGCAGTTAATTATCATATTAAATATACAGTGGGAAGACAATCTGGATTTGCAGCATCATGAGACTTGTCTAATCATTGACTCCTCTCAGAAAACAACAGCTTATGAAACTCTCATATGTAGAAAATACCAATAAGGTAAATTTTTTCTTTTAGTGTCATTCCTCTCTTTTGATGCAGAGATGTCAGCCTTCTTGCAGATAGCTCTCTGATGGTTGTTGTCATTTGAAATGGTGTCAGCAGACACCACATGGGCTGATATTACTTGTCAATGAAACGTAATGATCCAGTTTCTCATTTACAGCCTGTGCATCTGACATGGCTTCCAGAACTTTGCAAAACTAATTTATTTATGCTTTTGGCAGCCAGAATATCTCTGCAAGGCTAACACAAGCCTGAGTTAGCTTTTGAAGGCATAGAAAAGCATTCATCCTGCACACCATCAGTTCTGTTGGGTTGTATGGGAGGTGCAGAGCCACTGCACTGAAAAAAACAAGTCACCAAAGAGCCTCGCATTACTTGGTGTGAGGTTGGAGCTCTCCCTGCATCCTCCTCCCATAGAAGCCAGCAGTTGCACAAGGAAAGCAGAATCTCCCAGCCCCCAGGCCTTCACAGAGCTGAGTCTCTGCTGCCTAACCAGTGGAGTTTAAACAATGTTGTTCTGATGTTTTTTTTAGTGCTTGAAATTGGGCAATAGCAGTCACAAAAGTCTTTTGATAAAGTAGAACTGGAATTGAAGCAAATCAGATATAATATTTTTATTATATTGTATTAACAAAGCAATTCCGTCCTTGTGATTTTCTCTGTATTTCGCATATAATATTTACAAGTTGGGAACTCTCAGTGCCCCAAAGAGGCCATACAGTTCAAAAAATTAACAAATTCATTAAATAGATCTGACCTTCTTCTAGTTCTTAAACAGTATTTTTCTTTCAGGTTTCACAATTCAAAAAAAATATGATCACAGATTTTACAAACAATTCTTTTTTGTGCTAGCCATCATGTTATTCGTAGTGATAAAGTTTTTGATTGTCACTGGGGAAAAAGAAGGAATATTTTAAGGTTTTTTTTTAAATTATATTTTCCCCTAGGGTGTAAATTATTATAGAAAAAAATATATAAATATATTTGGGAGTAAGAACCATAGACTATTTAGATTTGTGAATGGTAGTGCTGCATTTAGCATTCATTGGCTCCTTCCCGGAAAGTTCTTCCAGAAGGTACGTTTCACCTTGTGTTATGGGACTTTGGCAAAAGGCATTAACTGATGAAATCAGAGGTTGCAGTTGTCACACGTGCCCACACACTGTAACTTAACTGGAAAGTAGAAAAGGAAACGGTATCTTTCTCCTCTAGCACGCATATTCCCCTTATCTTTGAAATCTAATACTTCAGAAATACATGAAAATCGGCACAGTGCTGATTGATGTTCAGTGCTTCCACTGTGTTTAACCACCATGTTCTTGGAGGGATAGTTTAATTTCTGTATGGTCCTAGGAAACCATTGCTTCCAAGCAATGCACCTGCCTACCTCTGCTGCAAAGAATGCAAGCAGAGGATGCAGCAGTGAAGCTTTTTATCCCCAGCAATAAAGGTTTTTTATTTATGTTTCTGAAACCTAGGTTGCATACTATTTTTCTGATACATATTCTAACTCCCACCTGGAAATATCTGCTCCCAGTGCAGTTGCACAGAACAGTAAGCTGCCTACACTTACAAAAATGCCAGCTGAATTCATGATCTGCTGCGTGCTGCTTTTAGTAGGCAAGAAGAAATACAGTGTAGACTTGTTACAGGCTTTCTGATGCACACCTGTATCCTCATGGTCTGGTCTGGCTAACTAGTGCTGCTATATCCAGAGTGATTTCTTGTCTTATACATAGCTCTACCATATTTCTCTGACTGGTAGGCAAGGAGGGCTTTTACAGACTCTCAGAACATCACTTAAAGTAATTTCTAAGTAACCAGCAATCAGTTTCTGGAATTAGAGGTGGCCTGAACAGAGCTCCAGAGTGACCATTAACTTTGGCTCTTTCAAGTAGAGCCAGTCATTATTTTTTCCTTCTGGTTGCACACTTGCATATCTTTACAAAAAGGGCCCTGTTAGATTCTACCCTGCCATAAACTCGGACTGCAATACCTCATCCACTACTGACCTGAAGTGAACTCCAAGGAGCGGGAACAGTAATAAAGCAAAACCCAGCAAACAGTGTGAAGCTTTTGTAAGATCTTATATAACTGAATTGGCTATATTGGGAACTTGCCTTTGGTTTTAATTATAGATTTAAGGGTGCACTTATCAGGCTCTGTGCCATCTCTTTGCTCCCTCCCTTCACTCTTGATTTGCTTTATATAATGAGCAGCCACTACAAAAAGGATGTTTTTCCTCCTTTCTTTTGGTAAGAGAAGTGGAGAGGCCGACAAAAGTGCACTAGCTGGGGGGGAGAGATGGGGAGGTCTAACGTGTTAATTGTCTTGTATCACTCTGGTCTTGGGCTTAGCCTGGTCTCTCCAGAAGACTCCGAGGGCCAGCTGTGAAAGTCCAGCAAAAATCTGCAGTGTCCTGAGACTCATCCATGTTTCTTCCCAAAGGCTGGAGTCAGGTGACAAGTACTTCTCTGAATTTTCAGGAAAGTGTCAAGGGTATGGCAAATCTCAAGTGCCAAATTTATCTCTTATTGATGCCTGTGTCCTAGAATACACAAAAAAAATGCTCTCATTGAAGCAGAGCTCGTGGGGGGGAAGATCTTCTGAGGGTCTGGTGAAGCATTAATGAAAACTGAGTAGAAATTTGAGGAAACAGGATGTAGGAAAATTTAAAGTATAGCTAAGTCAGTTTATCCCGCTTGAATATCACTTCTTGGTTTATTTTTTTAGTTTGCTCAGTATTCATCTTCCTGGTTGCTTCTACCTCTCAGAGCATCTGCCAAAGCAATTATTACATGTGGGTAGGGAAAGACTCTTGTAAAGCAGTAGAGGAACTGTCCTGCAGAATTATTCTGGCTTTGCCTGAAAGGTACATATCTCCTGTGTCACCTGAAGGATACTAAATTTATAGCAGGGGAATTAACAGTTTAATGTATTGGTAGCTTTTTTTAGTCCGAGAAGATTCAGTATGAATGATGATTCAGTCCACGTCTTGCATTACAAATGCAATGTCATGTCTCCTGCTTATATTTTCACTGAGACCAGTTTAGAAATATTGCCAAGAAGGATGGAGAAAATTTGGAAAGTCAGTGAATCTCGTTCTCTCTTTCAGCAGACTGCAGGTCTGCAGTGAAAAATTTTTCATCCAGGCTTCCAAGCTCCATGTGCAACTTTCTGCCTCCCTAAAATCCTTGCCAGAAAAGCTCTACTTTACCTTGAGCTTTGACAAGTAAAATTATAAAAAGACTGCTCTAAGGAAATTGCTACTTTACAGACAAGAAGCTTCAGCCGTAAAGCCCTACAGAAGCTGTTATAAAGTGTTGTGTAGTATAGACTCCTTGGTTTATACAGGTGTATGTCCTCTGTAATGGTGTGTTGCCCATCAGTGCTCATAACTCCCAGCTGGTATTGATGCATCCAGTTTTGCTTTCTTTTTATGCTGTTTTTTTTTTTTGTTTGTTTGTTTTTTTTTTTTTTTTTTTTTTTTTTAGGATGTGACTCAGTGCTTTTCAGAAAGCAAAGCCTTTGTTTGCATCATTCTTCCTGCCAATCTTTTACATCACCTGCTCGATCCACAGTTTGGAGTGACTCATTTTCCTCCAGACACATGTGCACTCAGTGAGCTGTCTGCAATCTAATGGCCCTTCAGAGAAACTTATATGTAGGGTCATAACTGTGTTTCATTGCAGATGCCCAATGCCCATCTGTAGAGGACAGTCCCTGTCTCACTATTTATTCTCTGAACGCTTTAAAAGCATTGCAAGTGAAAGCAAATGATCTTTTTTTTTTCCTTTCCCCCTAACTAATTTTGTATCTGTTATTTGTTGAGGGAAATCTATGCCAGACAAGCAACCTCCACATTTTGTTCTGAGATTGCTTTTCATCCTAAACTGTTACAGAAGTGAGCTTGAACCTGTGTCTGTGGGAAATCTGCACACTCCTTGCTCTCTGTCTTACCTTTGTGTTTGTACTATTTGCGTAGGACAAGCCAAACTTCTCACTGCTTGTTGTTAAAAGCACCTATTTTGCTTGACTTTGTGCTCTAGGGTTCTTGGAAATAGATGGCACTGGATAAACCCATATCCTAGAAGCAGCAAGTGATTCTGATGTCTTTTGGGACTCCCCGGCATGAGCCTTTGCCAGTATATTGTGGCACCATTCTAGGAACAGGCCAGGAAGAAAACAGTATGTCAGAGAATGTTAGTTTTGCTGCCTTATTCCAAAAGGGGCTTGTTCTGTGCTGCCTGAGGATAGTGCAGCCTCCTAATGAGCTAGCGTTAAGTACAGAGCATGGGCAGAGCCACTGGTAGAAATAAAGTCCTGAGCAGCAAGGAGATGATCAAAACCTGTCTCCATCTAAGGACATCCAGGGCAGCAGAGATAGAAAGCACCTTGTATTTCCCTATTGCCATTTGTGCAAGGCAGGCCACAGTTTGCAGCTTTTATCAATTAGCATTTAAATATCTACAGGCAAAATTTATTTCTCCTGCTTGGAAGACTGTCTTTAGGCTACTTTTTTCTCATCTGCTTTCTCACTAGTCCTTACATTTCCTGAACACTGCAACAGAGGGCTGGCTGACAGATCTACTCTTCATTAAAATCAAAACAATCTCTTTTTTTTTTTTAAGATAATCCAGGAACTGAAGAAACAAACTTATCCAGCTCTTATTTTACGTTTTTTTTTCAGGAAACAGGAAATATTTTAGGAATTTCTATGCCTGATGAAGAATAAGCAATGAAGACAGTACACGAGAGATGCTCACACTTTTTTTTCATCCTAGTAAAACTTGTATTCATGGCAATAGCAAGAAGGAAGCACCAGGACTCTTATCTACAGGATCCTTTGGAGACATGGAGGCAGCTATAATTGAAATGAGACAATATCACATGGCTTTGATTCACTTAACGTCACTTTTCTCTGCTGAAGGTTTTTTTCCCTTTCATTCTATGAAAAATGTTACTTTTCTCTCATTTTTGATTTTATCTTAATTCCATGAAGATATTTTCTGTTATATAACAGCATAAATAAATCCAGGCACTACTAAATGTGAGATTGTTTTCTCTTACATTTTTTCAAGCAGTAATCTGAAATTCTGTGAGAAGATAACAAGAGAGAGACATGGAATGGAATAACGAAATGATTTTCTATGCATATTCATTCTGTTTCAACAAAACTTTTAGTTTTGCAATATAACACATTGGTCCTGAGCTCCAGAGGAATTTAAGGAATGAGAAACAGTTTCTCTGACAGCCTTTGGAACCACAGTACACAACAGGAAATATTATTTGAGTTTCTGTAGCTCTTCTCAGAATTTCCTTCTTAGTAGTAACCTGTTTTGTACCATGTTGTGACAGACTTTTCAGTGTCGTTACCGCAGACTCTTGGGAAATCTGAGCACTGCTGAAAGGGACTATATAATTATAGCTGGACACAAATTTCAACAAGTTGCCTTTGCGATTCAGGGTAAGAGGAATAATCTTACCTTTGTTCTCTGCCTATTTTGACATGATTTTAGTGAGCCCTATACTTTAGACCATGCACAAACATATATAATGCTGTTCCAAGAAGATAGCCTTCTGTAGTCACCTGGTGTTTTGCAGCCCATTTAAGACAAGGCCCTCAACGGTCTGTGCCACTGAGTGCCCAGTTCCACTCCCTGAGAATCTACCAGTGAAGGCTGCCAGATTAAGTACAAGCATAAGGGTGAGTGTTTTTGCAAAGATGTAAAGAAGAGAAGAAGCGCAATTTCTCTGAAGGCCTTGCCAGCGTACCTGGCTGTAGCGAACCCCCTCTGCAGGGGTTCATTCCCAGGCTGTGCCCACGGGGTCTGCAAACCACAGCATTGCCACCTGTGGTAGCGTGCTGGTGTGGACATCTGTCTCTCAGAAATGGAGTGGGACCACCAACTGCTCCCACAGGTCAGTGAACACAAACTGCGTGAGAGCCCCTCCACTGACCTGTATGATTTGGGCTGGTGACCTATTGCTTTTGTTTATTTATTTATTTAGGTTATAAAATATGCTTATCCAGCCTCCGTAAGCAAATGTTCAAATCTGAGAGCTGCAGTTCAAGAAATCCACTCAAGAATGCCAGTTAAAGGACTAACGAACCCTCTCACATCCTTAAGTACCTGAACCCTTCCAAACCTACTTAGGGGTGCGGGATTCCACATCCTATTAGGAACACGCTAAGACAGCCTGGCCTCCTAACTGGATTTTTTTAAGGTACTCTGCAAAGATTATAATCCTCTTCTTTCTGGGAGCAACTTTATTACCCCAGGGAAGCAGCTGAGTTTAGGCCATGCCAAAATTTCCATCACAGTGGTAGCTCTCTTTTTTTAATTCTCCATGAAAAAGAAGTCATTTTGTGCCGTAATTAAGAACCAAATAACTTCTCATGGCAGCAGATTTTGTTTATGAATTTCACACAAATATTTTTGACAGCTTTGACATTTTTACAGGCATGACTAACTACACATTTACCCATTTTTATTTTTATTTTTTGGCACTTAAATGTGCTAAAGATAATGTAAGCTAAAAATTTCTAAGTTTGGCAAGCAGTTTTGCCACATATCAGGGACTGTTTTCGTTTTATTTTAAAATAAATGTAATGACCAAGATACTGAATTTGATATGACATCTGCTGAGCTTGCACTGCGATAGCTGTGATGAAGGATATCCTTGAAGTACAAGACTGTCTCTCAGTAGCAGATCTTTACTCAGAAGTTGGTGGTGTACTTCCTTTGTGGTGTTGGATATGGTACAAAATTTATGGCTTCAATCCCTCTATTTGTGAAATAAGGTTTACTACCAACTTCACAGGAGTATGTTCCGCTTAAATCATTGCTATTCACAAAGTGCTGTGACAGGGATGGACTTTAGAATCTGGAAGGAAGTGTGGAGGCTCTGCAAGCTGTGAGTATGTTCAGAGTTTTAACTTCCAAAAGTTTGAACCAGCAGACACCTGAGGACATGGACACCTTTACTCACCTGGAATTTCATTCTTGCCTGCAGCTTTCAATACTACAACATCCATCCTTGTAGGTCTAAATAGTTCCCAGGAAGTCTTCCCATACTATGGAGGAAATACTGCATGCTATGCAAGTGACAGACACAGCAGCACCCTTACTAAAGGGATTGTTTCTAAAGACTTTCTTGTAAATGTAGTGTACAAATAACACATCCTGTCCCTGTCCAGTGTGTTTCTCTGGCAGCAATGCTACACTAGTTAGACGTGCGTTGCAGAAATAATAGCTGTCAGAGTTTCCCACACAGTAGCATGCAAGACGCTTATCTATCATTTAAAGTATTTATTGCTTAAGTACTGATGTGAGCAGTGATAACTTGTTGTGTGCAAACTATAGACAAATACTGACTTTTATGATAGCATTCCCTAAAGGTTTTAATGAGTGTATTTATTTCATACTACTGACACTACAAATTCTCTGTCGCTATAGCTTGGTACCACCTTTAACTTTCTCTGCCCTCTTCAATACCTTCTGCTTTTTAGTATGCCAGTACTATACTCCTACTGAGCAGCTGCCTGTTTGGCATGACTCATGCCAGACATTTGGCAATTTTGGACAAATGGGGATATGCTATTTATCCCAAATAGCTGACTGTCTTGGATAGCACATTGTCCTGAATAATGAAAGCACTATGGGCCTAAAAATCCTTTACAATTCTTCTGTCTGCATTCGCATATTATACCAAGGAAACCAGGAAATAACATGTAAATAACTGTTAATACAGCAGATGATGAGAGATGCACTTTCAGAATCAGAACTTGATTTGACTTGATCACAGCCACACTGAAGCCAATGTGAAAACCAATCTTGCCCTCTGTGGGTGCAGGGTCTAACTAATAGTTGTATGGACTCATTGGCCTTCAGAGCCCAGGGATGTAATGCACACAGAGCACTCAGAAAAGGCAAATATGCCCTGGTGGATTCACAAGAACCATTAGTTTTTGTCAAGTTATATCTTGCAAGGAAAACATTTCTGAATGTTTTTTTTTTAATCTGTTCATCCATAGACTTGAAAGAGAAACTTGATTTTGAAGATCTCTAAGAGATGTTCTATCAAGGGGAATTAAAAAAAGCAGGTGGTTCAGGTAGAAACTAGGACTTTTCCTTGCTCTGTTTAACTCTGGACATCATGTGCAGAATATGGTATTTGAAAGGTATTCTGAGATTTTATAGTGTCTCAGGTACTGATCAATGATACTTGAAAGAACTTTCTGTCTTGATATAGGCCCTCCTGGGAGAGGCCTTTTTTTTTTGGCTTTTGTTTTTTTGTTGGGTTTGGTGATCTTTTAATGGTCGTATAGTAATTTATAGTAGATTGTTGCCTAATGATGACTGATAGTTTGATGTAGTTTACTAATGATGGATTTGGTTACACTGTGTGTGTTGTAGAATGAGAGATGATTTTATCTTGTTCTGTTGGAGGAGTCAGGTTACCAAGATGTGTTTTTAGCTCTTTATCAATTCACCAGTGGAGCTACCAGTTTAAAACACGTATTTCTCTACCTTGTCTTCTAAATCTTCCTGAATTTGAGAATAGCTTTCAGGTCTGCTTATTTCAGAACACTGCTGTTACTATCCTATGGGCCTATTTGTCATCATTTGCATCAATCAAATTTCCATTGGATTCAGTGTGTGTGGGGCTGGGGGAGAGAGTTGAGTATGTAAAGAATGTGAGGTCAGACCCAAAGAGATAGATATAGAGATGGACCCACAGCAGGGCAAGTGCCCTTGGTGAATGTAAGGGTAAGCTGGTAATAGCTAGTGGTAGTAGCTAGCAAAGGGAGTTGGTATTGAATGGAAGACTCTCATGGATTAACCTGCCAGGCTTGTTTTTGGAATCTGTTCTGTATTCACTTTAATGACTCATGTGCTTCTCTTCCCCCTCCCTCATCTTGCTTGAACAGTTTTCATTTATTTCACTTGTGTTTGGGAAAACATGCTTTACATTTTTAACATGCTTTATCATTTCCCAGGACTTAGTGAGTTATTTTCTGTGTTAACTGGAAGGGGATTTTTTAATTTTTTTTTTTTACATTTTTAATCTAATTGGAAGCTATGCCAATTTCCTGTCAAATTAGATCAATATAATTTGGATACATGTATATGTAGCTAGCTCACTAGTGTTCAGTAGTATTATTCTGTTCACCACTTTTTTGTCTGTAAGTGCTCTATAAATAAGAAGCCAATTTTAATAAAAATGGCTAGTATGATATTTCCCTTGCAGAACTGTGGAAAAAAAACATACTTCACCTCTAAAATGAGTTATTTTTAAAAATTTAGCTTTTAAAATGTGAAATTAGCAAATTAAAACGTGGTATTCAAAGGCACAATTTTGCAAAGATGATTGAGATCTACCACAATCATCTGTTTGCCTGTGACAATATCCAAGCGAGTTCTGTATGTCTCATCACTATCATTTTCTGTGCAAAGGTTACCACTACGTTATATTCAGTATAGAATTTTCAAATTCTGAAACATTTTGTTATTATAGTAGTGGCTATTGCTTTTCCTAACATGCACCCTGTCAGAAGATTTAAAAAATGTATGCCTCAGTTCGTGAAAAAAAAAAAAAAAAAAGAGAAAAAAAAAAAAAAAAAAAAAAAAAAAAAAAGGTCAGAACTTTTAAAATGTCACTTCACCTTTATGAATGTTTAGAAAATACATGGAATCAGTGGGAGGGCTCCTTGCCCATAGAAACAGGCTGTAAGAAAAGAATGTTATCCTGCTGCTGTAGTTTCCACTTTCACTGGCAGCTGCAGGNAAAGGTCAAAACTTTTAAAATGTCACTTCTTCTACAGTTTTGCATAGAAAATACATTGAATCAGTGGGAGGGCTCCTTGCCCATAGAAACAGGCTGTAAGAAAAGAATGTTATCCTGCTGCTGTAGTTTCCACTTTCACTGGCAGCTGCAGGCTGAGCAGAAAAGCACTGTGGGAGCCTATTGTTACCCCAGCTGGGTAATAGTTTTCTTATTTTACAGTCAGCAACTGAGGGGGGTTGGGGTGTCTCAGCAAAGTGCCTGAAAATATAACTCCTGCAAACAGATCACTTTCTCCCTCGCTATGAGAAACGGGGATCCATAAATCTTTTATTTTGTTTGGTTCCTCTATCCAGGTAATTAACTACTTCAAACAACAGACGGACTTATTTTCTAGACAAATTTACGCTGCGTGGAAATGTTGCTTCGGAGGCTGCAAATCCCAGATTCCTAATGGAATGCTGAATAATATTCATCTCTCTTTCTTTGTATGAAATTTGATTGCTGAAAAGTAGACTTTGCAAGAGGAAAGCTGTGTGGATGATAACCCGAATTTTTACCAGAGAATAGTTTTGATAGGGAATGGTGGGGGAGGGGTGGACATTTTGTAAAGCCTTTTTTTTTTTTTCCTTATATAGGAAGTGTGATCACCCCACAAAAGTGACACACACTTTTTATGTCATATGTCTGTATCTCATAAGTTTAACTCTTAGAAGACAATAGATTTTTTTGTAATGCTGGTTTAGCCAAGCAATAACAACTACTTCAGGCACCGCAATTGCCTAAGTTTTAAAGGGAAAAGATCATAAAGACCTAACCATTCAGCTGAGAAAACTTTTCTGAAGCCTTCTATTTTCTAGAAAATTCTAGTAGTCTAGAATTTGTTAGACCTGATGCAAAATGAGACACATTCTTACCATAGGGGATAAGATTGACTAGCTAAATGACAGCTCAACATCTCTACAGTTCTGATGTGAAAGGTTAGGTAGATCACTCCATCAGCCCCATCAAAATAAGCAACACCACCCAGTCATGCAGTGGTAGAGAAATGTGGTCCTATCACTATCCCCCAGTCTCTTCAGAAAGCCCTTTCTCTATGTGAGGATCCATGCTGAAGGAGTGATGGACCATGAAGAGGATTCTGATGTGGATGAACTTTGTTTTAATCTTACTGACTCAATTCATGGGAGTGGTGAACTCAGGACATCACTGGGCCTGCTGTGCCTTCATTGTCATTTGTAACTGGAGTAGCAGGATTGAGGTTTGCTTGACTGTGCTTCCCCAGTCCTGCAGACTTGGCCACAGTTTCTCTCATTTACTTCCCCTATGGAAACTATCCTCTATCTATGGTGTGTGCTAGTCAAACATAATTGCCCAAGCTCATCAGATGGAATGTATGTGTGATACAGAAAAGCATGTGCCATGTTCTGCTGTTTCCTTCCTTGCTTTCAGTTTGTGCAGCTGTGATTTTGGGGCTGGACATGGCCTTGCTCCCCTGCTTTGACGAGAAATCTCTTGCAAGGAATAGTTTGGAGCCTGTATAAATCTGGGAGAACCTCGGCTCATTGCATTGTGGACAAGTGGCGTAACCTGTGAGAGGCCCAAGGCCAGGGCTCCCTGGTGCTGGCCTCGTGCTACCAAGGTTAGATCTCAATGACTCAAAAAAGGGAGCGATGAGCCTAACTTCCCACACACGGTCTCTGTTGTATACCCAGTGTGCTGAACTGCAGGCTTCTTGCTTTCCAAATGGAGGAACTTGCAGGAGTCTGTCTTGGCTGCCTATACTCAAGGCGTACTCAGCCGTTATTACCAGATCCCGCACTTTAGGTATAGATATATACCTGCTGATGTCAGTCCTGTGCAGAGAAAGAGAGAGCTGAGTCTCTAAAAGGAAGAGAATCAGACTCCATTATTTTCCCAGAATATCTGAGACAAATGCAAGAGGAGGGAAGACTACTTGTTTTTTCTATGTGTTTTTGCCTTCCTGTGATTGTTTTTTATAAGGGTTCTTTCTAAGGAAAAGAACAAGCAAACTCGTAATTTGGTCAATAAACAAATGACAGTAAAATTAATATCATGTGCTTAATACGTCTATCAGCATGGGATCTTAAATCAAGCTATAGCCTATATTTATTTTTACAGACCCTAAGTTCAAGTCCAGTTATTAAATAGGTATGATTTGTGAAGAACAAACATTCATGGGGAGAGGGAAGGCAGAACTAAACTGATCTTGTTGCAGACCCGAGGAATGGGCTTTCAAACATTTACTAAGCTTTTTTTCAAGCTACAGAAATTCTTGCCCTTCTCTCTACAAACTCCTGACTCAATCACAGTGTCTGCCAGAGTGTTTGTGGCATACCATATGCAATAGGAAGCAACTTTGACATTTAAGTTTTCCCAGAAACTTCTTTTTCCCAGAAACGTCTATTTGACCCTCCTATGGGTGTTTGAGATTTTGAAGATTGTGAGCCTGAAGTGTGTCAAAAGAATAATATGGCAGATGAGGCCTTTCTGGGCAAATATGCACTGTCATTTCTGTTGTAAAATGGTCTGCTACTCTGTTATAGTTAGTGGATTTTAAGGCAAATTTGTTCCTTTTAAGTATTTCTAAGAACATTTCCGTTTGCATGAATAAACAACTGAGTAGCACAGGATTCCTGTGTATTAAATATCTATTTGTAGCAATGCTTCACATTCTAGTATCTCTATGACTCTTTTGTCCTGAGAAGTAAGTGAATTTACTAATTTCAAAATCAAAATGGTTGTATTTCTTTTGACTGAACCAAAATTCCCAAATGAAAGCAGAGAGGAAGAAAGAAAGAAAGGGAGAAGGAAGCCTCTTGTCTAATCACAAAAGGAAACTGAGTTAAATATATCATGTATATATATATATACACACACACAATTTCCATTTTTATTTGTAATTTAGTTTTGATTTCCATAGTTACTTAAAGCGTGCTTCTACTCTTTACAGAAGTGAATGGTTAATTAGAAATGCCATCATTCTAACTGAACATCCACTCTTGCCCTGCAGGTCTGTGAACCAGGTGGCTACACAGCTCAGTGGAGTCACGAGTGCAATGAGTACTATTAATCTCTAGGGCACTGTTTCCAGATCCTTTGTGCTGCCTGCTCTACATGCACAAGAAGAGACCCAGGACTCCTGCTGGAAGGCACTTATGCTCTGTGGCTATGGCTGCATAGACTTGTGCTGAAGGGGTGTTAATGCAGCTATCAAAGCATGGAGATGGAGCTGAAGAGCCCTGGATATATTAGTCCAGGCTTGGTACCACACTACCTTGGTCATGTAGCTTTTGGTTATGGCACAGAGAGAACTTCCTTGCATCTGGCCATAAAATACCCTGTAGTCATGCCCTGCATAAACAAAAGCAGGGTGAAGAAACAGATGGCGGAGCAGTTTGCCCAAGGCCATTCAGGAAGTCAGCAGCAGAAGCAGGCGTGGAACTGACATCCCTGTGTCCAAAAATAATGGCTTGTCTCCTGTGTCCATTGCCTAGTAGGGTTTTACCAGGGATAAGCAGCTTTTAAAGTTCAGGCACACCTCCATCTGTTACCTCCATGCGCACCTGACCACGAGCAGAGTCATCCAGTATTTGTTTTTGATGGAGTATAGGAAGGTTGTGCAGGGTTTCCATGTAATTGCATTTATATGAAACTACCAAATAGGTAGTTATAGATAGAAGAAAATAGATAGAATAGATAGAAGAAAACTTCTGCTGAAGTTTTCTGAAACTGTTTTCTACAATATCTTGACAGTGAATCGCACACTCATGGGGATAAGTCTCTTCTCAACTATCTTAAAACATCAAAATCTAGATTTGCAGTCTAAGACAACTATCTATGCCTCTTTATTAATCAGTGTAGAAAGACTGGGTCATCTATTTTAAACACCAGTTTCAGGATGGGATGAATTACCTTCTGAGGCCCATTGGTTGTAGAATAAGCTTGGATAAGTTGCTTATGCTAGTCAGTTAACTTTCAGACAACCTAGGCTTACTATAACAAACTATGCACTGGAAGTTCTGCCATAACTTCACTATGGCCAATATTTTAGTCCTTGTTATTGCTTGTTTTTATGGCAGCATGATCTCCGGCATATAGATGCTATACAAATAAACGCAGATCTGATTTCTGTCTCAAAGATCTTACAAACATGCATGTAAACCTTTCATAGACTTGAGTTTTGAAAGAGTTGGTTGTGAAAAAATTCCCAATTTAAGCAGAATTTGTTACCAGTACCACTATCCACTTGCGAAAAATAATTTGACTGATTATTTTTTAATTATTTGTTAGGCTATTCATCCTTCTTCTCAAAACAGAGTCAGATGTTTCACTAAATTGAGTAAGATTTTCCTTTAGCCCCATTTTGCTTTTCATGGTAAAGTGTAATTCAGCTATACAGAAAAGTGGTTTTACCATTTTAAGCACCTAAGAAACACAGATGACTTGTTGGATAAAACTCTGTGTATGGATAATGCTGAGCATTAGTTTTAGAAATCAAAGTATCCTGCCCAAGACAAACTTTTTCTGCTGCAATACGTTTGTTTTGCTAACATTTTAAGATTTTGTACTAACTTCCCTTTGTATATTAAGTAGAAAATCACCCCTTTCTGCTCTTTTAATATAGTTTTTAAGTGCTGTTAACTGCCTTTTTCTTACTATTCTTTAGCAATAAACCAATTTATAAGCAACTTTGTTCAAGTTAAAGCAAATAAAAAGCTTGCCTTTATTCTGAAAGTTGTTCATAGCTATATAGATGTATCCTTTAGGGAAGAATCTTTCATTGACAACTTTGAAGCATTTTATGCCTTCGGAAGGACTGAATATTCTCATTGGTGTGCCAACAGGCACTGACTCTAGATAGAACTACTCCTGAAAAGAGACTGACATTAAGACCCTTAAACAGAGTTTACATATACTAACTATGCAGGTTGAATGACACGGCCAAGGCCTTATAAATATTTGTGACTTCCTCTCCATGTTCTTCTTAGATGTGAGTCATCTCATGTAGATATTAAAAAGGTTCAGAAAAATTGCTCTCTAAAGGTATTTGTTTTTCTCCAGTGACTAGAAGACTGAGGTGAAAAGCTGTGTTTGTTGCAATTAGGTAAGATGAAAAATAGCCATACACATCAGCTCAGACAGAAGTTATTCTCTGGACAACTAATTGGTACGATTTTTCTCAATATATTGATGAAATACTCTTGTTCAGATATATGCTTTGATAAAGCGTATTTTTTCCATTTTCTGTTTTATTATCATCCTGAATTGGTTCTTTCTCTTCATTAATCATTCATATATCCAACAGTATAAATGAAACTTATCTTTTATTCTCTCAAACTCAACTGAACCTCATTTGTCTTCAGAACTTCTTTTAAACTTCACATTACTCTTTTTTCATTTTTCTCATATACTGGCACCGACTCTATGCAAACTTCAGTTCCTGCTGGTCTTAGAGGAACATATTCAGTTTTTCTGTGAATAGATCTGCTACAATACTACTGATGAAAAAGAAAAAAATGAAGAAATTTGGAATCTGATTGAAAATACTAGGAAAAAAAACAACATAGTATACAAAAATCAAGAATTTGAGTGGGATTCAGTTGCCAAAACAGAAGTTGTATAGTGCTACTTTAGGCTTTTAAGATATCTCTTAAGCGGCCTCCATCTAACACTGCAAGAGGATGTAGATATCCCATAGTTCTTCTAACCTGTCCATCAATGTCTTTACACTGATATATAAAATGGTTGACCAAAGACTAGGGAAAATACCCTGGAGTATCACTGTATGTCTATATTTAGGCAAGTGAATCTTACTTTTTCTTTTTAGCTTTATTTGTGGAAATATGTCACTCTTTGTTCTAGCGTTTAATTTGATGTTTTCATTATTGTTTTCTCTTTAGTAAAATTCCATCGCCAATGCTTTTTCACATTATGTACAATTTTGTCACAAAGATTTTTAAGTAGAACTTGCATAGAAACTGTTGAAAGATTTGATTCACAAAAGCGCAAACACAAACATGTAACTTCTTTACATGTAAATCTCCGGACATATGTGTTCTTTTATTAACTAGTGAGAAAATTTTATTAACTAGTGAGGGATGTGGAACTTCTAGAGAAGGTCCAGCGGAGAGCGACCAAGATGATTAAGGGACTGGGACGTCTATCTTATGAGGAAAGACTAAACAAGCTGGGCCTGGTTAGTCTGGAAGACTGAGAGGAGATCTGATCAATATGTATAAGTACCGCAGGGGAGAATGTAGGGAGGATGGGGCCAAACTCTTCTTGGTGGTAGCCAGTGACAGGACAAGGGATAACGGGTACAAGCTGAAACACAGGAAGTTCCATCTCCATGTGAGGAAGAACTTCTTTCCTGTGAGGGTGCCAGAGCCCTGGCACAGGCTGCCCAGAGAGGCTGTGGAGGCTCCTTCTCTGGAGATCTTCCAAACCCGCCTGGCTGCCGCCCTGTGCCACATGCTCTGGGTGTCCCTGCTGGAGCAGGGGGGCTGGACTAGATGATCTCTAGAGGTGCCTTCCAACCTTAACCATTCTGGGATTCTGTAAAAAGGAAGTTACTTGAGATGATTTACTTCCTGCTGCCTTCTGTTTGAAAGATACCAGTTTGTATGCCTGATCATTAAAGAATAGGTAGGAGATATAACCTTAATCTTTTAAGCTGAGGAAGCCACTAAATTCAGATACAAGAAATATTCTATCCACAAGGAAATATATAGAAAGGTGACAATAGCATCTTCTCTCATGGCTATGTTTTGAAAAGAAGTATGATCCCATTCAAGACTTCTTCAAGATGGGGGGGGGCTCTGGACTCTGGAGGCAAGGAGGAAGTTTCACTGGAAATTTCATAAAATTCTTTTTTTTTGTTGAGAACTAAGGCTGGAAGCTAAGGCTCTTTTTAGTGTTGTTACTGGCTACCAGCAGTGCCACCACGATGGCTGTGCTGAATATCCTTCTTGGCACTGACTCATTCCTTTTATAAGTACAGGCCTGAGGGTTCATTCAATATTCCACTTCAAAGCCCATATCCTCCAAATCTTTATATCATCTCTCTTTTAGGCACTGTGTCTTCATTCTTTTCCTTCCTCCATTGTAAAGGGCAAAAATACAATGAACCTACCACCTTTCTTTTTTTTTTCTTTTATTTTTTTTTTTATGCAGACACACAGTGAGTAGCATACACAGTGTATTTTACAGTACTCATATTCCTTTGATTGCTACTGACTTGAGCTACTAAAGCTCCTTAAGCAATTCCAGTTGTCATCAGAGATCAGATCCGGGACTGTACAAACTAAAGGTGATGAAAGTGTTGTATGAGCTTTCTATATAAAATCCCCATCTGTCATTCCAGTCATTTCCTGGCAATGCTTCTGTGAATGGCAGTGAGAATTTTGTGTGAGCAAGGATTGTCTTAAGACAGGAGATTTAGATATACATTTTGGGCATTTCTGCTATGCATTTTGTTAGATTACTGTTGTAAGAGGCAGTGCTAGAATGAGTCACACTCTTCCTTCATAACAGCTAGCAAACCAGAGCTCTTCCTGGCCTTGGTTTACATGAAATATTTCTGCTCTGCTCTCTCTCTGCTGTTGGGGCATGAAGATTGAAAGGGAGAGTTTGTCTCTGTGGAATGGTAAAGCCAGCTCTCCTAAAAGAGTTTTCTTTGTGTACAGAGAGCTTTGACTTCACAAAAACTGACAAAGGTCTTGGCTAGCCTGTGGTGCCATCTGCCTCTAGTTCAAGTCCCTCCTTATAGTCCCTTATCCTGCATACTTGTAGGAGCATCTTTGCTCAGAGTTCTCCAAGGTCACTTCTTTTCATGTCTCCCTCAGTTTCCCCAACCTTGTGATGAGTCAAGACAGTTTTGTGCACTATTCTCAGGAAGCTGATGCCAAAGATGCATCATGATCCTGCCTCCATCCTCCCAGTAAAGACGCTGGCATTTTCTCAGAAAGGTGGAAGTGGCAGCACCAGTGTTGACTGCACAACCTCTGTATAGACAAGAGGTCTATACAGGTAAGCAGCCCTTTGCCTGGCAGCTTTCCTGCTGTAACTGAGGCTAATGCAGATAATTCCCCTTGCCTGAGAGAACTGTAAGCTCTTTCCATCAGAGACAGGTCTGTAAGGGTTGTGCAAGCCTTACAATTCTGCATGTAATACAACATCTGCTGACATGAGAAAGATTTCTAGCAGATGCGTTTTTCCATACGTGGAAAATAAAACTTCATTCAACTTTTGTTAAAAAGCTGCCTTAAAAGAGAATGTAAAATCCTTGCCACTTTTCCTTGTGGCCTCATTTTACACATTCTTAAAAGTAAGAAACGAAAAGAATGTTTCCTTCGGAAGAAAGTTTTAGAAGATTTTTTGTATTACTAAGGGATAAGAAGTGGTAAAACAGTTCATGAGTGGATGGGACAATAAGTAAAGCTGGCTAAGGAACTCTTTCTCCTTTGCAAAGTTAACAATGACTGAAAAGTAAATTGCTTTTTAATAAGTTTTGTATTCTCCTGGGATATGGTTAAAGGGTTAATTTAACGCTTGACCCATTAAAACCATTGAGTGCAGTGAGAACCTTGTAAGGCTGATCAGATGATTATTTCTGGAAGATAAGTGGTTGAAAACTGAGCTTCACTAGTTCAGGTAATCAAGGGAAATCGGCATAAAAGAGAAGATGCGGCTGAGTAAAGACAGAACGGCTACCTGAGATTCTATTACTTGTCGTCTTTCAAGCATAATAATGAGATTATAGTAACCCTAAACTGCCTGAAAACAGAAATCTGGCTGTCTGTCAAGTTCATTGTGTTGAGTTTTACAACACTCCAGATCTGGTTCCTCTGAACCTACAATAATTATACTAGGAAGACAGGCTGAAAGAAACCCTATTCAACCTTGGAGCTTTGTCAGGTTTTGGCTTATGACCAGAGTACCATTGTTTATGTCATGGGAAAAAAAGACAACAAAAAGCTTTGTTAATGTTTATTATTTTTTTCATCATGTAATTCTTAAAAAAAAATATTGCCACAAGTATTTCCTCACTCCAGGTGTCACACTGCCTTGTGATTTTCTGAATGAAGTTGTTATCGATCCATGATCCTCTTGTTTTATTCTGTGGTGATTTCACTCAGAGTCCTTTGCTATAGTCACTTTTCACACCTTTAGTTGTGAAATATGCTTGTATCAAACACATCTGAAATAGTGTTCCTACTTGTTACAAGATCAAGAATGATATGGAATATAAAAACAAGTCCCTATCTTCATCTTAAAATGTATGTGTGTTTCCAGCTTTGTCCAGTCTCACATTCAGGCTGTTTTGGCATGGACAGTATTCTCTAAAGTGTTGTATGTGAAATCCCTGTTTTGACATTGTTTAGAGATTGCATCTGTAAGGCTGAAATTTAGGAAGATTTTTAGACATGTCTGACTTCACCTCTTTTGCGCATGTTATTCCTCCTGCTCCATGGGAAGCTCTAGCTGCCCTTCCTTTTCTCTTGATTCATGCATGTATAAATACTTCTGTAGGCTAAGGTAGGCTTAAGCTATTAATATGAAAAGATGTTTGTATCCCTTTAGAGATGTTGTATCACTTCAGACTCTGAAGACAATCCTGAAGGTCGTTGTTACTGTCAGCAAGCACAGTTGCACGGGTTAGTCTGGATAGGTTAGTCTGCATTAACTGCCTAGTCTGCATTAACCTGGCTGCTTTCAGCCAAAGCATTTTACAGGACAGTTCATGCAGCTGAGCTGCTGAAGCAGAAACCTCCACTAGTGGTTGGGGATCAACCACATCTCGATGTATTACTGCCTCCACTTAGTTTACACAGCTTCAAGCCTCTCTGCAAAAGATGCTGAGCTCCTAATAGAAACACCTGTGCAGGTGCACTTGATGCTTACTGATGAACTTCCTTTCCCCTGTGTGATTTGTGGTCTTGTGAGCAACCATTCATCTTCCAAACACCCCTTCTTGCAGACCTAAACTGCATCTCCCAGAGGGAGCCACAATACAGGCATGTCAGTTTACATATTCCAAAATCCCTTGAGACACAGATCAGGCCTTAAGCACAGGTGTAGACTTAAGAACATGATGAATTGCTTTGATGAATGGGGACCTGTGTCATAGCAAGTGCATTTCAAGTAAACACACAGAAATTCGGTATTTGTGAAGGGCTGTGTCTACTGCAGGCCTTCTCAGATTTTCTCATAGTTGTCGGCTCAGGATGTCTTCATTCACATTTGCAGTCACCTAATCTTGCTGCAAAAATAAAATAAGAATAATAAAAAGTCACTCTGAAAGGCCAAATTAGAAAAATGTTATCTTTTGAGCTTCCTTATTAGTTCATTTTAGCGCATAGAAGAAAGGGCAAGAATCAGCATCATTTGATCATTCAGATCTCCACACAACACAGAGAAATTCTCTAAGACATACCATAAGTGTTAGAGTTACTACTGGTGTATCACAAGCTAGCATTTATGAAGTAAGATAACAACTATCACTAGGTTCTTATGACAATTCCTGGCATGAAATAGTCAGTTTTAAAAAATGCTGTGTACTCAGCTGCCCTCCTTGGCTGGCATGAAGTGCATATTTTGAAGGTTTAAATCAGATTCTTTTCAAAGCCATCATGTGGGAGCCTGATTTTAAGGAAAAATATTTCTTAAATTGAAATTCTGTATCTCAACACTTTCTCTACGGCCCTTTCTCGTGTGAGCACTACAGAACAGCCCTGCAGCCTTAGCTTTAGAACAGACTATATTGTCTTAGAGCAGTATTTTTGTCCACACAGTAGACATACTTGATGGAGATAAATTTCTTGTTTATTCTAAAATTCTGATTCTCTTCCTCATTACTAATAATCAAGTCCCACAGAACTACGAGGTATATGTCAAAGCAGAACTAAATTATTAACCATCTTTGCAGTTTCAGGCAGAATCTGATTCTCATAAGTCAAAGTCCATTCAGTGATGTCTCTGTAGTTCATAAATCATTGACTTTGCTATGATATTTATAATTAATATACGAATTGCAGTGCCACACCTTCAAAAATACTCCAAAAAAGTGTTTTGGGACCATTTCTGAGTGTTGTTCAGTGCTGAACTACTCAAGCAACATGAGATGTTGAACAGTTTGAAGAAGCTGGCAGCAAACCACTTTTTTATTGGAAAATGTTTTTTCATAAAAATGGGACCTTTCCATGGAAGTGTGTCTGCTTTTAAAACTGCCCTGTGAAACTTTGACCAATCTTAGAGGGAAATGCTGGTCACCATGCAGAGAGAGAAAAACCTCTTCCCAAGGAGAGAGCTGAGCTGAGTGGCTGCACACGGAGCTACTAGCACTGGCTCTTTCTTATTTTCACCCCACAACATGAACCATTCAGAGGGAGCACTAGTACAGAGGCTGGGCAGAAAGCTGCCCAAGGACAAAACGTACAGTGCTCTTGCCTTGCTTCCTCAGCCACATCTCAAGCTCTGAGCTTGCTATCATGGACTCAGGAGTAGCCGACAGAGCCTGTGCATCTGGTAGTGCCTGTGTCTGTTTAGATCAAAGATGTCCATGTCCGTTTTTATGTGGAAAAACAGGCTCTGGACTGTGAATCTCAAACTTGGTTCTTTGTTCGTTGTTTGTATAAATATATTAGTTTACATATATCTGAAGCAGTTTGTTTACTACTTTTCCCTAATTGGGATTTAAGATCTCACCTTTACATATTTTGTAACCAAAAAAAAAATATATATATATAAATATATTTTGTCAATAACAAAAAAGAAACAGGAATATTGGAATATTCAGATAGCAGCCTTAGTCTAGCAAGTAAGGAGTTAAATATGCTTCACTTTGAATACCTCAGTGTTAGCAACTTAAAAAAAAAAAAAGAATGTTGGTAATATTTAATGGAACTCCACAGTGATGTTGTGGCCAAATATTATGAAGGCGTTATAAGGAAACTGCAGAGTTAATATGACTGAATTGAAGATAGGATTTTAAAAAGTGACTTAATCTGAGGCTTGAAAATTGAAAGAACTTTTATTCTTGTTGAAAAACTGCTAGCTCCCTTCACCCAAACATATTTATATACATATTTAACTGATTTCACTAGTGAACAAGCTAATGTATTCTGGAACAATTTATTTTAAAATGTGAACTGTAAAATTATGCTACAAAGTTTATTAAACTTTCAGGTGTTACATTTTGACATACTCAGATCTTTCCTTTAACAATGACAGAATGCTACACAAAAATACTGCATTTCATCTGGTGTAGGTCTTTATCTTATCTTGACAGATTATTGCTGGTTAAATTGTAGAGCTGACTTAAAGGCAGGACTCTTCAAGGGAATGAGAAATTAAGGCTTCACCAAATGGTAATAAAGCTATTAAAAATGCAAACAGCAAACAGCTACACTGTACAGGTTAGACAGCTAATCCAAACTAGCAGTTTAAAAAAGCAGAGCAATTACACTTTTATTTAAATGCAAGAAATATGAGCAAGAATAGAATGAGGTGCCTTGTTTAAATGCATTCTTTTGAATATTTATTAGAAATAATACATGTAGTTAAGCCACTTATCTGATTTCAGTGAATAAGTAAAATGCAAAAGATCAATTTTCATAATTATACCAAAGAAGTCTGTCTTTCATAAAAATCTCATTAATAACACCATTATTACCGAAAAAAATATCTCAGTATTATTATTGTTATTCTAATTATCAGCAAAATGCTACTGATAATGTTGTCATAAAATTCCTTTTTAGTATCCTATTAAGGAAGATAGACTAAGTAGTGGTTTAAGTTAAATCTAGATCCTAAGTGGCATTTAAAAAAAAATCTTCTTTGTGTATTTGGATAAAATACACTATGTGTATAATTGCATAAATTACTTCAGGTTTAGCAAACAAGAGACATACAGATAATGTGTGCATGCATGTATATTGCTATATCTATGTAACTATAGAACTAGTTCAGTAGGAAATTCACCCAGGCAAGCAAACACATAGTAACGGAATGGTGCCCAATGATAAAATTAATTATTGAGGAAAATGTTAATAGACAGCCTATTTAATACTAGTAGTGGTCCTGGCGATACTCACTATTTGTTTTAGTAACCACCAGAATTTCTTAAGCTATTACAGAGCCTAGGGAGCATTTAGAAATTCATATTAGATAGAGCTCGTTTTCTTTCATACAGAGAGAGTTTGCAGATGCTCCCATGCATTATCCAGCATCCTTTAAAACCAGGCCAACATGGATTACAACACAGAGGAGGGAGCAGGAGGCATTTTTAGAGCTGGAATGCAGCAGTTCTTCATCTTTATAGTAAACAAGGATCTGGACAGGCAGCAGAGACAGAAAAGAAGAGAATTTTTTCCTGCCTTGGTATTTCTTATTCATAATGTATATGCTATCATTATGTCCAGGAGCCCCAGATGTGGACAGGAACATCATACTGCAAGTTACTCAGGCAAACCAAATACCTGGTTTCCTGCCTAAAGAGCTGATTTATAAATAATAATTATTTGAGCCACTGAAGTCAATCAAAAACGTGTAAACAGGCTTCCATAGAGGGTTAGCAATAGTGATTAGTTTTATGAAGTGGGAGACATCTAAAAAACTGAAAGACAATGTGAAAAGTTGGAAAAGATTTTGTGGGAAGAAACTCTGCCATTTTGGTGCCAGCACTGAGCATCCACACCACACTAAAGGAAGCAAGCCATGGAGGTGCAACAGTCTTGTACTCCTTGTCCTTGGAGAGACAGTGCCATGAGAAATGTTCAGGCTTTTTGTGAAATTAAGTTTTGATTGTTTAAATGCAGATAGATCGTTCTGATGCTTTCTGATTCTACCTTTGTGGTCCCTTAAACAATACAGGAAACCAGTTCATTTGGTGGTACAAGAACATGGCACTGACTGGGAGGTGATGAGCAGAGGATTTGTTTGAAGCAGAATAAGCTAAAGGGTCCTTTTCTGCCCGTCTTACTAATATATACATTTTGTTACATGCATTAATACACACACGGGGTAGGTAGTTGGGGGAATGGATATTATAGCCCTGATTAAGCAATGCCTATAGGAACAATTAAGAAGCACCTAAGCAAGAATTCAGGGCTTTTCCTGAATGAGGTTGGACACAAACACATGTCTAACCATCAGGTAAATCACAGCCTGCTTTTCTGTAAAGGCATTTTTTTTTAATTGGCATCATGTTCTGAAAGAATTTCCAGGGAAGTATAAATTGTATAAATTATAGTTTTACTGCCTTCCTCTGTCTTAAAAAAAAAAAAAAAAAAAAAAAAAAAAAAAGAAGAAAATTAACTTATATAAGCAGAGAGAGTCAGGTATCTTTCAGAAATAACTTTCAGTGTATTGCAATCTCTGGATGCAATAGAGATAGTTATACTTATCCCAATGTATCACAGGTGGCATTTACCACTATGCATGAGTGTTAAAGCAAACAGAAACAGCTTTTATCACAGCAGAATGTCATGATCTGCTCTTAGGGTTCAATCTTTCCATCCCCTATGTGGGCACAAATTGACATGCCTCAGAGAGTAGGATTGAATTCTCCACTTATTTTAGAAAGTATTCTAAAAATACGATCAATATAGGGGGTTGTAAAAATAACTTCTTTTTTCTTTTTTTTTACTTGCTAAGGAGAATTGTGCATAAATTATGGCTTTATTCTTTACTTGAGAATTATGTAAGCTGTACAAAATGCTCAAAATAATTTGTTTAATACAATCATTATACTTTTGCATCTGCCAATCTTTACTGATTTATATTTTTTTCTCTTATTCCTCTTTTTCCTCTTTCTCTTGTTCTGTCTCTTCCTCTCTCTGACTCACATGCACACACATACACACACTCAACAGTAACAAGGGCATATGCAGTATGCAACCCCCAATTTTCCCACTTGAAAGTATTCCTGTGGCTTCCAGTATGATTTTTCTCAGCTTTTAAGTATAATCACCTACCTCTGCAAGACTATTGATTTCTGTTGGTGTATTTCTTGGGTGTACACTTAGGGCAGGTTTCACTTAGTCAATCTCTGTCTCCATCCTACCGTTTGGATTTATAGTGGGTATTTTATAAGCAGTGATTAAATTTAAGAAGGAATAATACAAATATAATACCAGAAGTGCATGCTATTCAAGACAAGAACAGTCTCTCTTTGTCTTATATGTCTGCTATTGTAACAAAATGGGTCATAATTAGCCAGTGGCCCAAAGATTGCTAACATTTGGCCTAAATTCTGCACTAATTCTGTCCCAAAATCTTCACTGAAATTAACTGGATATTCTTTGCAAAACAGTTTAAAGTTATATAAACAAGAAGATTTTATCCTGTGTATCCAGGAACAGAGGCTTCCTTGGTTTATTTGTTCAGCTAAGTGTGCATTCACAAAATAAAAAATTACAAAACTCATTTTAATCTGCATATATACTATAATATATAAATACTACAGATTTAGTCTATACAGTTAGACAAAAGACATTTTACAATATTCTTTTAGTCTAATAGAAATGCATTAATTTATATGTCAGAATCTTTATTGCTACAACATCTCTCTAACATTCTCATTAACAAATTTATCAGCTTTGATGGGCTATGTACTTAGCAAAAGGAGGGTTTTTTTCTTTTTTTTTTTAGAAATATCTTTTAAGGAACTACATGTTTTGTTTATAACTTTATCTTTTACATAAAGTGGTTTAGTGGTTTTCATGCAACCGGACCCTATGCTGTTTTTAGACTGATACACATTCTTCTGTATGTTGGACAAGTTTCTCTTCTTAGCTTTCTCCTCTCCACTGTTCTTCCTCTTTTCCTTTTTCCCAGGAATTTGCCCACTTGTTTGTTGCTGATTTTTAAGTCAACAGTATAAGTCTAAATGTCATTAAAATAATTTGAAAAATATTTCCACAGAAATGTATATAGAATATGAGCGTAATACAAGCATTTCACATTTTGATGGTCATGCATCCAGAAATTATATTTCTAGTACATATTTGTCCTGCAGTGAGCTCCTGAAGACTCACCTTTTGTGTCTTGTCACAACTTCTTAAGCCTGCTTACATGCACATAAAATCAAATTTTGATACTTAAACATTTTTGAAAACTTGAAACAAAATAATAGCAAAATACTTGCTGAATAAAGGAAATCAGCATGAAGCAGCATGTGACATAGAGTGTCAATCAGTGTTATGGTAGGTGAAACTATTTCAATTCAGATCTTGGCCAGCAGGAGACAGAGGCTTCAGCAACTAGGCAGTATTGATCTCAGACAGAAAAATCTCCTGTGCTGTATTGCTGGTCTGGCTGCTCTTTCTCTATTCCTTGCTGGATCCTAGCATCCAAAAAGGCTACTCTGAATAGTGTAAGTCATGGCAGACTCATAGCTGCTCTCACCTTGTCCCAAAGAGCAAAATGAGCCCTAGACCTGAATGGCAGCAAGGAGATGGGAATGTTCATATGCGCCCTCGTTTCTTTGCTGCTGACTGTGCGAAGGTGCAGCTGTTAAAACAAGTGCAGGAAGTGAATTTTACCATTTCTAGAACAGCAAATAGTATTACAACATATTGCTTCAATGGATCAAAGATGATGGGAGAAATGTATATTCTTTTCTACTGTGATTTGATGGGAAGTATATAACTGCCATTACAGCATGTAATGCTCTCCTAGGCATGCAGCAACTGTATTTAAAGTGTTCAGCACAAGTTCCCCACGTATACAACAGTTTTATGCCTTTTTCTCTTCCCCCTCATCTTCTGCCCTTTCCCTCGTCCTTCCTCTCCCGTCACCACACACAGTGCCCATTGAAGTTTCACAGGAGGCACGGTGTCTAACTGCCTGATAGGTGGTATCATCAGCTGGTGTCCCCCCGGAGGAACTGCCTGTCCCACTGGATGTGCCATATGCAATTGGCCTGCCAGTGTATCCTAGGAGGAGCCCAGTGTATCCCAAACCCGGATGGCAAATAGTGCACCCTGGATGAGAAGTTAAGCAGCACTCAAAGCAAAGAGTAGGGTAAAGAGGTAAAAAAGGGGTCAAGTGAAGAAGCACTCAAAGAAAGAAAGTAAAGAAACAGTCACTTCAAGAGCACATCAGGGAGTATTTTGCAAATTACTCTTTGAAAGTTACAGGGAAACAATGTTTGTTAATGCTCTCCAAGCAAGCCGTACATCCACCTCTAATCCTTTCTCCATGTGTATGCACAACACTGGTTTCCTTCAATTCTAAATGTGATGTATCCTTTCAACTCCAAATCACTTATTTTCTCTGTTATATATTTCAGGTTCTTTATAACAGCTCCTGTAAATGTCAGCATGGCTCCATATGTAATTTCTCTTCATTCATAGCTGTTGTTAATGTAACATTACTCAGAAAAAGCATATATCCCATCTCTCCAGGTTCTCCACCCCAATTTCTCTCCAGATATTGGACGTGTATTATGACTTTTATTCCTATTTGGCAATTTAAGGTCAAGGTATGTTTATAGTTTTGGCAATGTATGTGCTTATGTTTAAAATACATTTTCTGTCACAAAGTAGGAAGGCAAATAACCATTATCAATCCCTACTTATTAAATAAAATTGTAGCTAGTAAGCAGCCAACTTTAGCCATTTTTAAGTCCATCCATCCAGTTAGTATGGCATTCCCATCTAGAAGACATTTACCTTTAAGGAAAAATACAAAAAGAAAGGATTTATGGAAAGGGGAGAGGGGGAAAGAATGATTCATAGGAAGAGTCATGGCTCCTGTGGAGCTATTCTTTGTTTCACAACACAGTCTGGGCTGTAATCCTGTCTGTTTTAAAAACAGTGTAAAAGAATATGTTATTTTACTGCTCATTAACATGGTAACAGCCTGTTGTGATCCTAAACAGTTGAAGACAGAAAATACTGTAGTCCATGCTCCTAATTTGGCCCCTTTCTTTTTGAAAAAGCATGTTACTGTAAACATAAACTACAGCTAATAGGGCTCACAATGCTGGTTTTTATCATTGCATTGATAAATGCCAACGTGTCTTTGCTGTGAAGCTTGCTCTTGCTCTATGATCCCTGGCTTTCTTACAGCTTTCTCTTGCCAAGCTAATGCACCTAGCTAGCTGACTCAGGGTGTTGAACTGTGTCTGACTCAGCACAGCTGAACACAGGTTGATCAGATGGATGAGAGAGATGAAGAGCTGAGGAAGCAGAGTTAGCTCTTCAAGTAGGGCTGTGCCTATTCTAGTCCAGTTTTACTTCCCAAACATGGTCCCCCTATCAAACAAGTTGCCTAGATGATAATTCACACTTGGTACCTGCCTACAGTCAATTGTTTTCCTGTAGAGGGTGAACGGAACACAGTTGATGGGGTACTTGGTGCCAGACACAAAATAAGTAAAGACTTGGGTGTGGGCTGCTCGGTCCACTCTGCCTTGGATCATCCTGTGAAACTCTCCCAGACATTCTAGCACAGCCTGGTATTCACTTGTCCTCAAGTCCCTTTTCATATCACTAAACATGCAGTCAGTATAATGCTAGGATGTTCCTCTCTAGCAGGCTTTGACCCATCACCTGATCATTTCCAGCACTTTGCACTGAAAGCCTACAAAAACGGACGAAGTTCTGGGAACAGTGATATCTCAGAGCTACAGGAATCCCACAGAGGTCCTGGCAGACATCTGGGCCAGGCTATTTCAGGCAGAGTTATCCGAGGGCCTAAGGCCCACTGGCCAGTTCTGCATCATCCAAAGAGCCTAAGATCTCTTCCCAGAGCACTCTCAAGACAGCATGGACATAGTGTAAAATGTGTTCCCCGTGTGTCGGTCTATTTTGCTTCATCTTGTTAATGGAAAATAAAAACAGCTGTCAGAAAGCCAACAATAAAGGCTTCATTGAAGAAGAGAGTTCCTATATCCTTCTGTGGGAACACAAAGAGTAAGGTCCTACCGTGGAGCACTTCAATTGCTGCTACCTGGCATAAAAAAAGAGACCCAAACCCAGCCAGTTAGGTGCCATAGACATGGGATTCATAGGATGCTTAGGAATTCAGTGAAGGGGAAAAAAAATGTCTCCAAAGCCTACATGCTGAGGTGGGAGCTCCCCGCTGCACATTAGCCACCTAGGTCTGCTCTGGTACCAGACTGTAGAGTTGATTTTGGAGAAGCGGCACCACACAGACAATGAGGAGACCTCCTGCCCACATCACAAACAGCAACAACAACAAAAAAAAAGAAAAGAAAAAGACATAGATTCAAACAACATTCACTCTGAAACACAGATGGAGGCTTTCCCTCTCCCATTTCTATAGTACTCACAGCACTCCCAGTGGGATCAGGACAAGGTCTGAATCCTGAATATCCACATTTCAAGATAGTGCTCTAATTGCACAAGCTGAGGTCTCCTCAATGGGCATGTTTTTCATTTGTCTTCCTGATGCTGGGATAGGAGTGTAATTATACAGGTCCAGGAGTTGGGAGGGCAAGAGATAAAGTGAAGAAGTTCAACATAACGTCTAGGGTCTCATTGAGGGGTAGAAAGTTCTTGCAGATTATTTTTGTTTTGTTTTTGAGACAGAGAATTCCTCTATGGGGACTCAGGTTAAATTTAAGTCTCTCTGTATGCATTCACATCACAAAGTATCCAAGGCAAGAGATTAAACACCAAAATTAGCATTCTGGGTGTTTCTGAGAATTTTTGGACTCTAATTTTGGGCACCTAAGAAATTCAGACTGATCACTGAGACACCTGCTTTTTTAGAGAGTTACATAAAAATAGAGAATAAAATACTTTGGTCACCTCAGGATTCTCTCTAAGGCATTAGGTGATGGCCTCTAGAGACCAGTATGTGATCTGATACTCTGATAGTCTCATAGTCTAAAACAGAGATATTCCTTGGCCTTACTTGGTAAATTCAAGAATTTCATCCAGTATTGCATTCAGACCAGTACTTATGCTGTATTCACACATATTTAAGATTTTATTACAGAAAAGTTGCCATTGTAATATATGCTTAACAAAACTTGTAATGGACCTTAGATGGGTAAAGAAACACTGACTGTACCCAAATGAAGTAGCAGCTTCTTATCTTAATATACATCAGTTGAATGTCAAGTATTTTTGGCTTGTGTTAATTGAATGTATTTAAGAAAAAAATTATTTTTCACTGAAATCTTTTTGAAGTGGAATTCTATGATACCACTTATATTAGAATTATACTGAAGTTTCCAATCTTCGTTACTGTATAAAGAGAGAGGTTTCTTATTCATGAATCTTGTACTAGAAAAGATGCTTCGCAGTTTTTTCTGTTCCAGATAAGGTGTTGACAAGTTTATACAAATACAGAAGGAAAGATAAATGCACTCCGTATCAAGGTCAAACTAAGTGGTATCATCATTTCAAATGTGTTGACAATTTTGAACATGTTTTATAGTGGTTCCAAGAAGTTTCCCTAAATGTGTAGCTCCTACTAATATTGTGCTGCGAGCTACTCGACTACAACAATGCCAAAGATCCCATAATGACCTAGAAAGAATATAAATCTTTCTTATATAACCATGAGTCAAATTTTGCACCTATGTAGACCTTTGGATGTTAATGGAGGTTCACAAGCTGTAATGTAGAAGACGATTAGATCTAGCCATATTTACAAGACACAGTATCAGAAAGAAGTATAGCCACTAATTTGAGACTGCTGGCTCACGTGTACCCTTGAAACTTTGAAGTTATACAACTCTGAAAACTAGGCTACTGCATAGAAGTCAGAAACATAATGGGAAGGCTCCAGGAGCCTTTGAGTAACTCCACCGAGTGAATTAGAAATTGAATCTTTATCTAAACTCAAATTAAGATATTTGGATTAATTTTAGACCGTATCTCTCCTTTTTTGTTGATTTTTCACAAACAGCCGTGCAAGCAAAATATTCCTCATTTTTTCAGGCGTGTAATTCATTACAGATTCATAGACAATTTTTTTTTTTATGTTACTTATTCCCTCACTGTTTCCCAGAAACAGTTTCACCATAAGGCCTAGCCTGATGGCCTAAAGTACTCTGTTCGTCTTTAAACCACAGAAGTTTAGAGAAAAACGTAGTGTTTTCCTCTCTCTTATCACACACTATTTAAAGTCCCTTCTAAACTCATAAATATATTATAAAATGAAGCCACTCTTCATCTGCCCTCCAGAATGCCCACCCCCTTGCAAGCAAATGCAACTTTTGAATACCAAGTGCAATCCCTGAGGAAGACAGTCCCGAGGTGTTGACTGCTAGACATCGTCTGGACTCTGTGACTCTTTCATTCCTGAGGGCTCTGCACAAGGTCCATATCCCTGTGCTCTTTCGACTAAACGATGCTGAGTTATCATCATTCAAATGTACCATAAGCTTATATTTGAATGAAGACCATCACTTGTTAATCTTCCTTCTTGGATACATTGAGGGATATATTGCTTTTACTAGCCTATGAGCCATTCCCTGTTATTCTCTATATGTCCTGATTTTGAAGACTGTGATCTGAAATATCTCCCTGTCCTGTCTCCACAGAGGGAATATATGTTATTCTTGCTGCTTCAGAAAAAGACACATTACTTCTGTCTTCTACACATAAGCACCTTTCCCCCAGTTACATCGAATTTGTCTCCATCAGCATCCTGTAATAGCATAACAGCTCATACAATATCTTCATTATTTAAAGAAACTTCTATGTCTCCCTCACTGCTTTCTTCCCTTAGCCAAGCTCACCTAGTTATCCTCATTTCCGACTAACAGAAGAAGAGAAAGTTGTGCTGATGATACCCATAAGAGGGCCATAAATTGACCACAAACCCTGTCGCTATGGCCTTCTACATTTGATGCTTTCTCTGATTCAATTGTAAATACCCCAACAAAGTAAAGCCTTGTGGAGTTGCATAGCCATGCTGTTCATGGTCTCGACTGGAGCCATGGTGTGCAGGTCACTCCAGGGACCTAGCTTTGCTTTTCCCAGCTCAGAGCATGCAGAGGGACTCACACCAGATGGGAAATATTTATGGCAAAGCCAACAGCACAGTGTGCACCAGCCCCCTGAGAGGACTAGACATCGACCCTTCACCTTTCTACTGCTCACCCAGGGTGACTTTTACTGTGGTCATCTCACTAATATTTCCCTCTTCCTTCCCTGGCCATGGATTCCAAAACACTGGCTGTATTGCTTGCCCATGAATTGGAGATGGAGTGTAAATGAATTCAAATTGTGAATATATTTCATATATGGTTTTAGTTCGGAAGTGCGATGAGGAAAAACAGTGGAGCAAGGATCCTACCAAGCATGAATCAAAGTCTTGGCAGCTCAGCATTTAAGCAAAACTGACAAAACTGTGTGGGCATCATTTTCATAATGAAGAATTCACTCGGAACCCCTGCCAAGAGGCCTGACAAGCAAATGAGCAAAGATCTGGCCATGCCTTTCAGAGAGAGAATTTACTTACATATGTCACATGCAATTACTTCTATTACTAGATGTCATTGTTATGTATTAGCCTTAACATTTATTAATATTTTTCATTATTAAAAAATGTGGAAAGTGTGCCATAAAAGGTCTATAGATCTAAAAGATGTTCTCCCTAGACTAGGATGAAATCTGAACCTGAAAAGACACAAGCAATGTGTTGAGAAATTTAAACAGACAGGAAAAGGAGTAAGGCAGGGAAAAGGAGAATTAGGATCATGGCTCTAATAATAAAATCACATGTTTAGTACCATCAGTGACACATTTACTGCTTTATCAACCATTTCTCCTTATTTTCTTCTCTTAAAATAGAGGAGAGTTAGGAAATTACACAGTGTGAAGTATTTAGAACATTTGGAAGAAAATATTGCTGGTATAAAGGTTGGCCTGGGAAACAGAATGCAGGTATTTACCAAAAAAAAAAAAAAAGAAATATTCTCTATGGCTGCTGGTCTTCAAGAGACATATCTGTGCTGACCTTCAAAAGACATATCTGCTCTTTTTGTTCCGAGGAAATAAAGAACCAGGAATTTTGAACTCCAATGTCAGATATTAAGTTTCAGTTTGGTAGGGGTGTGCTTGCTAAATCAATCTGAAGAAGAGGGGATGCTACTTCCTGGTGAGAAAGCATAAATTAATTCACACTTCCACCCCTTCCTCTGCCACGACCCTTTTTATTAGCAATGAGCAAGAAACAATCTCATGCGACCGGGGGCACCAGGTACTCCGGAAGAATGGCAAGTGATGAATAATGAAGGAACAGGTCCAGCGTGCAATAGACTGAAATTGGCTGAAATATGTTCCCATCATGTATCTCTTGAATACTTATAAATAACAACACAGCACAAAAGACTAGACTGTTCCAATCAGTTTGCAAAAAGATAATAGCCCATCATTTGGTGAACAGAGTGTTTGCCATCAACAATTTGTCCATCTTTACTGCTGATGGAAAAGAACTCCGGCTGAGTGGACAGATGTTTTTTTCTGCTAACTTTGACATCATTTATGACAATATTCCTTGACCAAAGGAACAAATTAAGCAATGAAACCATCTCCTTCTGAGACCATGAGGCAGAAGAGGCAGAACTGCTGAAGAACTTGAGGCAGTGATTAACTCAGAAGTGTTTCCTGTGCAATGCAAATCATCAATGTTCTCTGAGAGTAATGAACCAGAATGGTAAAAAAACAAAAATATTACAAACTATATCTGTTGTCTACAGGATTCAAGGATATCTTTCTTCTTTCAAGTGAACTTAGCTGGCAGGTTCTTTGTAGCATGAAGAATGGAGGAATTAATTTAAGGAAACACTTCTCCTCAAGAACCTAAATGTGAGAAACTTTCCTGAACTAGCACAAATGCTCCTCCCTAAGGTGGCCTATGATCAGTCTAATGTTAAATGAACATTCACTGCATCTTTCCTGCGCCTGTTAGACAACTAATTGATGTGATGCTGATGAATAAAAGAGCTGATATTTCAGCCATGAACTCACTTCACCACTGCAGTTTACTGAAAGCCCCAAGCTGCTGCGCTCATTACAGATCCCTTCACTGAACTGGCTTTATAGGCAATTTTGTGAAGGGGCAGCATCAGAGCTAGCCCACTGATTGGGACTCCATTGGCTCAGCAGGACTCCAAGAGTTCAGGGGAGAGAGCACAGCACTGAGCTAAAAATACGTCTTTGCAGAGCCGGGAAGATTGCCTGCGCTAATTGGGAGGGACCTAGAGATCTGGGTGGTATTTTAGGCTAATCTCGAGGTGGGACCTTTGCAGCGTGTATGTGGTGCTGAATATAATCTCCTTCTGCACTGTCATTTATACCATTGCAGGCATTTACAATCAGAACCATCCTTGATTGACTCATGGCTGTTGCTGCACCCTAGATATGCCTGGCGGGAACGAGGGGGGATGAAGGAAGGAAGGTGAAACGACTCTGCTGTGAATTGACTTATGAAACCGTGTAGCAATTTCAGGCTGGAGTTGAAGGTATAAAATGGTCAAAATTACTCTAGCAGGTCCAAGGCTAAGGGGACAGGACAAGTATATACAGTTAGGCACTGGCATAAAAGTAGCACCTCAGATAGGGTTCACTTAAAAATCCTCTGGTTGGTATTCATTTCTTAGTTCTGTCTGTTTCCTTCCTTTTGTATTTTTTTAATTCTCTGAACAAACCGTGAAACATAGTCCTAATTTCAGCACTTCCCTAGCTTACCTTTGGAGCACAAAATCCCCATCTGTTCAAAAAAACAGGGTAGTAAAAAGAATCTGTCCTTCTGCCTATCCTGCCCAGACTTGGTAAGGCAGAAGGAAGTGCAGGAGAAAAAAAAAAAAAAATTAGACTGTAAAGGAGAAAGAAGATACAGTGAGAGAGTGAAAGCGTGAATAAAAGCAACAGAAGCAGAAGTAAATAAACTATCTGACAGAAAAGAAGAAAAACCTTATCATGGGAAACTGAGCATTTTTGCTTTAAATAAAATACTGAACAATGGCTTATTGGTATTTTTTTAACAGATGCATAGTTTTACAGGGATTTTGCTTGCTTTGTTGACAGGACATATTTCAGCAAAGTGTGGAAAAGTAGAATATTCCACTCTTACAAGTTTTATTTTATCTTAGAGCATTTTTTCTTAGAGGAACTCCACATAGCACTTTAATTGGATGAAAAATGCCAAATGCACATTGCATGAAACATCTG
Organism: Nothocercus julius; assembly: GCA_013398735.1. Taxonomy (NCBI): domain Eukaryota; kingdom Metazoa; phylum Chordata; class Aves; order Tinamiformes; family Tinamidae; genus Nothocercus; species Nothocercus julius. Next base: position 12,539,611 of record VZSV01000013.1, on the reverse strand, counting down.
TGACCAAACTAGTAACTGCATATTACTGGCTGAAATAGCTAATACAATTTTTGTGAGCTTCTTCGTGTGACAGAAATATTTTCGTGAAGCAGTTGCAATGCAGATCTTAGAGCAGGTATGTCTTATGCTAACATAAAAGTTCAAAGAAAACAACTATTATGATAAAGTTAAATGTATTATTTTTGCCCACAAACAAAAGTTTTGGAAACTTTATTGGTGTCATTGCTTCATACAGAATCAATTCTTCAGTGATGTTTAGACCTTAACGCTGCACACAAACAACAGGCCATGTTCCAAGAGTGAAATGAAGAATGGTCTGCTCAGTCAAAGCAACACAGCAAATTCTAGGATGTTAAACTACATTTACAAATAAACAAAAGGAGAAGAACACTAAGTTTTCTCAAATTGTGCTTCACGTCAGCCTTCTAAATCTGTATTTAGACACCTAAATAAGCAGGCTCATGTTTATAAGTGCTGAGGACACAAATATCTTTTATTTTCCCATTAAGTCCCATTAAAGCTCTAACCCTGAAGACACCAGCTGATTTCTCATTGTTTTTTTTTTACAGCTGTTGCTGTTTATTTCTAATGCCATTATGACTAACATAATTCTAAAAAGAACACAAGTTACTACTTTCATTTGCTTAGCTGCTTGAGAACACTTTGCTGTAAACTTACAGGATGTTAGAGAGATGTCAGAGAAGAGTGAGTAGAATGAAAAAAAAAAAAAAGGGATTATTTAACCAGAAATTGACATCAAAGACCTAACAACTATAATTCCTGCTACGTCAACAAACTGTAATTTATCATATAGTACTGTGCCTATTCTGTTACTTCTCATCTAATACTGTCCTGTGAGTCTCTGGCATTACTTTATCCAATGTTTTAGCACAAAACAGTCACTGATGCGAAACAACAGTGGAGAATTGCAGATATTTCCTGATTTGAGATCTGTGTTGGTTATTAGAAAAAAAATATAGTTGGCTTCAGTTGGATTAGATCAGATTTAAGATCCGAGAAAATAGAAACAATTCTGGTTTCTGACCCTGTGTGCAAATGAGTAAAGGCTTAGTGAACTGTCTACTTCACAGGAAAACTGAGATCTTCTAAGATTGAAAGAAAGAATATTTCTAATTACCATGATCATTATTATGTCTGACAAATGTTCTATGATCTGGCTGACATAAACTTGGAGCTAAACTCAACCACGGTTTTAGCAGAACAGCTTCAACTCTATCATCAAGGCTGTTTGGGCTAAAGGTTACTTTGTAAAAACTATTTCTGGATCGAGTGAACAAAACAAGTCATAGAGTTTATCTGAAAATGTCAAAAATAATGCTTGATAAGAAAATATTTTCATCATTCTTTACCTAATGACAAGTACCTGACAGTGGAAATTTTTGTGCTTTCTAGGTCACATAAGGAGATCCACCAACTTCAATATGTTAAATATTTTTGTACTTCTGATGGAATTTGATTCTAAATTCTGGGTTATAAAAATTAATAATTAATAATTGTACACGCTTGCTTCTGGAATCTGTAAAAATATCTGATCAATATGTGAAACTGAGGGAAAGAAAGCAATTGTATATTTAAAAGCAAGACCTCACAAGTCAAGCTTCCGTTGAAATTACAAGCCCTCATTTTACAGTCTTAAACTCAGAATATTTTAGATTCAGTGTCAGCTTTTTCTACTTCAGGGAGACAAGCTATATTCATATAGTGAATAACCCGATAAATTATCCTTAAACTTAAAGTCATGCTAAAGTGGGATCTGGACAATAAATTTGAAGGATGTCTACCTTAGAAAATAACATCTTGAATATATTGCATGTACATAAAAATTGCTTTTTAAAACCAATTCATTGTCTGCTTATGGGCTCTTAGTTGAATCTGGCAAAGATGCAAGAAGCATCTTTGAATAATATGCCCTGTAATAATGCAAGTATATTAAACCCAGTATCCGTTTTTTCATCATGTCCCACATTTTTCACCCACTTGAAACTCCCACTGAGTATGGAATGCCCAAGAAATACAGGAAGGAGCTGTAAATATTAAGTGATTACATAATGGTGAGTGAGCTGCAGTTCATTTGCCCTGGTGAAGGAAAGATTTGCACATTAAGTTCCCACTCCAGTAAGTTATGGGTCATTTGCTCATTAGTGAAGTGACTAATCCAGTAGTGTAGAGGATGTCTAGTGAAAATAAATTGTGTTATACTACTGACTGCTATGATGGATTCTTTATATGCTCTTTGTGTTATCATTCAGAGAAGCCCCGTTAACCAACCCTTGGTGTTTCAGTTGTGCTAGAAGGAATTTTATCAGAGCTAACAGGAGTCTTCATAAGGAAAAAAAAAACAATAGAACAAGCAGGAAATAAATAATAAATAGATAACCAGGAAACAGCACTAACACAATGACTGGTCAGTCATCAGTTTAAACTGTCACATTTGTCCTGAGATGATCAGAATCACCACAGTGAAGTAGCAACAGCAAAGTTTACAATAAATCTAGGTTTATGCATTTGGAGAGCTACTTCAGGGAAGTGAAGGAAGCAAATAGGAAAAAAAAAATGGAGGTAAACTTCATATTTAGAAGATGAGTGAGTAAACAACTCTAATCAATTAAATTCCTAAAAATTTTTGAAATATTTATAGCTTAGAGGAAGCATCATTGCACTTGCCTACCATTTGTAATGACCTAAGAATGATATTATAATCCAGATATGTCACTTAATTATGATAGGATTTATTTCCACATATACTCTCTTCTCAGACATGTTTTAATGCGGCAAATCTGCTCTGCCTTTTCAATTCACAAAAGTGGCACAAGACAGTTTCAACATATGGAAATATCATTCTGCCTCTTTCTGAGCAATGCTAAAGTTTTACTGATTATAGATTCTTTAACAGAAGTATATTGATTCTGAATATTCAGATAGAGAATATTCATGGTAACACTGAAATCTTTGAAAACTAAAGCCTTTTGCAACAAGATTTTGTTATAATTCAACTTGTGCAGTGCATACGATGTGAAATAAAGGGGCAGGTAGGTTAACTTTACCTATTAATTTTTACCAACAAGTAAAGATTTTGCTTTACACTTGCAGCATTCTGACTGTTCCTTCCACTTTGATTTCTCTTTTATGCCTCTTTTATTAGAGATGTCTTAAGCAATTCTACCAGTTCCTGAGTAGAACACCTAAAAGCAAGCAGCAAAGTTCTATTTGCTTTGCTTTACAGCTTTCTGAGTTAAAGCTATGTTTAATTGGAGCTAATCTGAGTCATCACAAAAAAACAAACACTTTTTTTTTTTTTTTCCCCATACACATTGCCATACAAAGCAGAGAGGGATTTGAGTTTTTAATTGTGGTTGTTTATGACCCTCCTTGGTAAGACTTGCTGAATTTCTAATTATGTGCTTAACGACTGGAACAAGTTCCATATATTACCGCATAAAAAGTCTCCCTTGACTGTTTTCTTACAAGTTCCACAGCAGCCTTGATCAGTGAAGGTGTGGGCTTGTTTTCTTGACATTTATTGAATAACCATTATTTAAATTATTTTGCTTGTTTCAATGAATTTGTCATACATTGTATTTTACAATAGATTTCCTTTTCACTTGTTATTTACATAAAAATTGCAATGGTCTATTGCCAGAAATAGTGAAATGGACGCATATGTGTAAAAGTAAAATGCAGTGCACCCAAAAATCAGAAGTGAAGAGAAATAAACAGAGAAGTGCAAATTTTAATTTTGCTATCAAACTGCACTTGTAAGAAATCTTTCAAATAAAAAATATTGTCACAAAAAAAAAACCCTCAAGTGTATCTGTTCAAGAGTTTCTAATTTATTCCAAATTAATCTGATTTCACAGGAGAATAAAGACATGGAAAAAAATAGCCTTTCTCATCTTAGTAGCAGTGGTGTAAAAGGCCTTGATCCAAAGCCTGCTTGAAGTCATTACAGGGGCATCACTTAGCCTTGGATCAGGGCTTTAGCAAAGGATATACTGAATTTTAAACAGATGTAAGCGAGACCAGAGTCTAGCTCAATATACAGATACTATATTAACCATGCTGAAATCTGTTTCTCTGTGTCAGCAGGATCAAGGAATAGTTTTACCATTCTGATTGTCTATCTGTAAGCCAATGAGCTTTCTTGCTGAGAAAGAAATCAGAGGAGCTGAGAATTTTGTCCTAAGAAATCTTTTCTATCACTTCTTTTTTTTTAAAATCTTTCAATTTAAAAAACAAATGCCCTAAATATGTTGTTGTTGTTGTTGTTGTTGTTATTATTATTATTTATGATAGTTTGAAAATGGCAGAGAATTCTACCCTAGAAAAGAGAACAGGTAAAATATAATGCTGAAGGGATAAATAAAAAGAAAACACTTGGAGGTTTGCTTTCTTGTGGTGTAGACATTACACAATAACTGACAGTAATTTAAATTTCATCATTATCTTGCATTTGTAAATTCTTCAAAAGTTTAGTTGATAGTCAATTTAAGATTACTGACTTAGATCACAATAAAGTAATTAGACAGAATAAAAGTAAAAAGTGAAAGAAAATGAATAAAGTAATATAATACATTGTGTAGTATTTTTTTATCGGCAGCTCCACTGATAATCTTACACTGTATGCATTATCATGGAAGAAAAATTCTTTGATTATACATCTCTGTTATAAAACTATCTTTGAAATAAAAAACTATCTTGAAATAAATGCTTTAGGTATTAGCTTTTACTGAAACTATTATATATATTTTTATTACACTCCAACACTATAGCAGTGAAAATAACAAAAATCTCAAAGGCTGCAGCATGGTTCATAGTATTCTAATGCTTCAAAGAAGTGTGGTTTGTTATGTACCACTTAAATGTCTTGTAGTAACATAATGGTTTGAAAGATCAGAACAAATACTGAGGAAACAGAGTTAACACAAACATTTGAAAGTAATTCTCTTTTTTATCTGGACACAAGGTGAAATGAAGCACACAAGGAAGAAAAGATGAGACAGTATTTCAGTGGAAGATCCTGTCCATTCTTGGCATCACTGCTCTCCCGTAATTTTTAATTTCATAACTCATATTTCTGATCATTTTTCTTGAGAGTGAATTGTTATTCCTTCTGCATAATTTTAAACTGAAACAGGAAGTGTAAGAAAAACAAAACAAAAAACAAACCCTGCGTGCTCCATTTGCTGAATATATGGTTTTCTTCCCCCTGTGTGTGCACCTGCCAGATGGCAGTACACTGTGTTGGATGATAATAAACATGAAAAATACAGTTGGTGCATGAGCAGAGATAACTGTGACTGAATATACCAGGGCTGGAGCTGGTAGGGGAAAGGGGCAGAAGTTCCAGCGGTGATTAAAAAAGCAAAGTTCACCTTTTCGAGGGAGGAGTAGCCGTTGTTTCCGATTAGCTTGTGCTGGCAGGGGCACATGGGGTAACCCAGTAGTGTGGTGAAGCTGGGTTTGGACACCATGGCTGTAGGACTGTGATGGCTACCCCGGCATCTAAACTAAGGGAAAGGAGTCTTCCAAAGTCAGGGGCAGATCTGGGTCCCTCGTGGTCTTGACAGCATCCAGCCCAGCTGACCTGTGATGATGGCAGCTAGTCTTGGTGATGGAGGTACAGAAGGTCTGGGGCCCATGGGGATGGCTGAACCACCACGGGATATTCATCTCCGATGCATTAAGCAGTGGGGGGTGCCTGGAAGGACTGACTGCTGGCTGAACATGGGTTAGAAAGAGCGTGACTGGGGAGAGGAAAGCATTTGGGTCAAGGACCCGCAGGCCCTTGCCCAGATGAGGAGGGCCTGGGGGTGCCTGTCCTCCTCACCACCACCAGGAAATTAGGAGCCATCAACCATCCTGTCACCAGAGGGATGAAGTGGTGCCCAGCAAAGGGACAAGTAGTGGTCTTCCCAGCTAGCCACTGCACCCTCCTTCTCCAAGTCCTTCCAGATGGGGATGCACTCCTCTACAAGAACAGGGCGTTTGTCTCTGGCCATGTGCATTCCAATTGTCCTCTGTGTAGTCACTGGCTCCACAAGATTGCTTTTCCTCTGGGTTTCTACATCCAGATTAGTCAGGAAGAGGCCTCAAGGGTAGTTCAAGCATGCCCTGGATCTCCTAAGAAATGAATCAGGCAGGGGAACAACTAGTGTTATGGGGAAAGTGGTGAAGATGAAAGTCTTGCAGATAACTATAACAATACTCCAGAGGAGAAGGGTTTAGGATGGTTTGAGTTTCCATCTTTACTCTTTTGGCCAAGAAGGTGACCTAGGAGGAAACATTGGTTTCCTTTTAACCCAGAACTTGTCCTTAGAGAGATAAGGATATTTTACAAGTTCTGTCTTTGGCTAGAGGAAAGACACTTTCAGTCAGAGATCCAGCAGCACACATGCAGTAACTTAATTAACACATTCACTTCAACATTTCTTTATTAACTTATTTTTATTTCTTATTATCATCTTTTTCACCTTACAAACACACTTTATTCTGAAAGAAATTAAATTTAGGAAGTTAATCAAATCGTAGTGGATAATTATTAACTTTTAAGTAATTACATCTTTTGCTTCATTTGTAATTTACATGATGTCATCACAAAATATATTACCCCAACAAAAATGAAAAAACTAGTTTAAGGGATGGGGAACAAAAAGGAATTAATCTTGGTCCTGCAGTGAACATAATTAAGAGTTTTTTGGCTTTGTTCTCTTAGTCTGATGAAACGTTGTTCTCTGTTCCTGCATGCTCAAGTGTGACCACACAAAAGTGTGACCACTCCATCTATGAGTTAGTCAGTGTTCGAGTCTGGCTATGGCATTATCCATCTCTGTAGGCTTGTTGTAGTAGGTTTGTTTTTGGGGAAGAAGCTCTTGATCCACTAAGTCCTGGGTCATATCAGATAGCAATGAAGTAAAGGTAACCCCCAATGTTTTAAGATATTGGTCACACAGACATTTCCTCCTTGAGTGAAGGCTCCTGACATGAGGCTGGAAAAGAGGAGAGTTTCCTCTGCTCACCACATGATGATCACAGATGTCACCTATGGACAAAAGAAAATGAAAAGAAATGGTAAGTGAAACACAGGCAATGATTTTGTCACTTTAAAATGCACATTAATCACCCTACAATTCTCAGCTTTACTGCAGTGAAAGTTAGGTTCTCATGTTGAGTTTAACTTTGGTATCAATGCTGTGAAGCAGAGCTCTGCAGTGGGATTTTAATGAATATTTAGGAGTGGCAAACACATGACTGTATTTAGAAGTCGGTATCTAAAAGAAAAAAAAAACTCTTAGCAGCCCCATAAAAATACAACTTGGCTGTTGCATTAATCACTCGCAAAGACACTGCCTGACTCTTCTGAAGCCCTACGTATCTGAAGTTTTTGAGGCAATTGTGAATAAATACTTCATCGCCTGCTCGCAGGAATGTTTCCTCAGAGCTAGCTCATTAAATTTCCTGAATTGACCTGACCTAAAATAAGTTAAATATAACTTAAAACACCATCCAATTAAACTGGGGGAAGGGAGGGGGAGCAGGAGAAGGGGGAGCCAGGGTGGAATGCATTCACCAAAGGGTTGCAAAAGATACTTAGCATCAGCTCTATCACAGTTATTACAAGTGTAGGAAAAGGCACCCAGAGATCTTATCAGACAATGATGTGGCTCAAATCCCAGTCCCCAGTTGTCGTATGGTTCCCTCCCCCCCCCCCTTTTTTTTCGGTGACTCCGAAAGATGTCATGGAGAAGTGAAATCCTTGCGAAGGCCTGCTCATGCATTCAGCTTGTATAGTTTTCAAAATGTGATGTTTTGCAATGATGACATTAGAGTAGCAACCAAGGGTCCGAGACAGCAACGCCTGCTGCAGCTGGGCTTTGCTTTGAAATTCCCAAGACAATGGGGGCCAGTGTTCTCCATCGCTTCGCCTTTCCATTCCATTTGCATAGTCTGTTCTGCCTGATTGACCAGCTTGGGCTGTCCAAGGGACCAGCATTGTTCACAGATCACTTCAAGATGGCACAGATGACAAGATTCAGGTGAGAGATGAAGTGGGATGATTCTCAAATGCCATAAGAAAAAGCTACCCTGGGAACTTCTGGTGCAAGAGAAACAAACAGTCCGAGAATTTAAGCAGATTTGGGTTTGTCTTTTTCTTTTTTGTTTATCTATTTCTTGGTTAAAAAAAAAAAAAAAAAAAGTGGCAATATTCTGTGCTGACACATAAGCCTATCTGCTGATAAATAAACATCTGTATCCAAAGTTTGTGGATTTGTTTTTTGTTTTGGCTTTTTTTTTTTCCTTGATTTGGATTTTTTTTTTTTCTAACATGGTCCTTACCTCCTCCCGGCTAAGATGGGAGCCCTGCCATTGGAAACCTCTGCATATTAAAGTTTACTTGTTAAAATCGTAAAAGGACAATAAGTAAAGCACATCACTGAGATGAGTTTTGAAATTCCTTGGTGCCTGCTCTGTAACTAAGTGCCAGGATTAATTAGTCAATGTTCATAGGAGCTTGGAACGTGGAAAACTCTCCTACAAATGCAAAGCGTGAGGACAGTTATTAGTAAGCACCACACAGCACAGGGGGACTGCGGTATTTTCCAGCCTGGGACCAGTTTTCTCAGATGCTCAGGAAAGAGAGGCTGGGGAACAAACCTCTTTTTTCCCGTAGAAGTTGGAAAATCTCTGCTGTCCCAAGTTCCCCTATAAAATGCCATAGTTTGCCCCCCCCCTTCCCAGGTGCTCAAGTAAACACACTCACAGCAGCGCCCCTAAAATGAGTTTCACTTGACACTGATGTTTTGACTTCATCTCAAAAAGACAAAATCTTTGTCATACAAGTATGTTTTCCCTGGAGGGGTTTCCAGCACAATTTGCTATAATTTCTTTACACCTAACAGAACTGATGGGATCTGAGCAGTAAAACATATTCCCACAGTACTTTCGCTCTCTCGCACTCTCCGTTACCCTCCTGGGGTTCAGATTACTCTCTAGTATAAATATTGCCAATAATTGTGCTAATATGGTGATTCTCAGAAGGAAGCAGAACTCTCTCCTTCTCGTAGAACAGACCTAAAGCCAGGCAACTTCTGCTTAATCTTTTGGTGTATCCTCTCCTAGCCGCTTTCTTTTCTCTGCAGCCACTGATATACTTAATTACATGATTTACAGGAATTGCCTACAAGGTCCCAGGGGCTGCTGAAGTCCGACCCCGGGCACTGAACAGTGTAAGGTGTCTGTGAGTGCATCAGAATCAGATGCACTGAATCTTCCCCTCGCCGTGGGGACTCATAAAAATTATCTAAAAGTTCAGGCCCTTCTCTTCTGCTCTACACACCCTCTTTCATCTTTTGCTTCAGTCACACAATTTTTTTTCCTCCTCCTCCCCTCTCCCTCCCCCCCGCCCCCCAACGGAGGGGGTTAAAAGCTGTGGAGGAAACTTAAGTACCTCCAGAGTTTGTTTAATTTCCCTCCAGTGTTTACTGATAATTCGAGAGACGCTTATCTCTGGGAATATAACGATTAATACAACCGCAGGTTTCCAGATAAGTGATTGTGATGGAGATTGTTGGCGAGAAAATAGACAATTATCCGCTGTTAGCTTTACATAAAGATCGCATTAACTTGAATTAGTTATCAGACAAAAGAACATCTCAAAGCTGCACCTTTCTGCCAAGGCAGCCGCTCGCCGGCGGCCGCAGCGAGTCCCGGGTGCAGGGACGAGCCGGGCTGGGGTCCCCGGAGGACCCCGCGGGGCAGCGCGGAGAGGAAGGACAGCCACGGCCCTGCGAGATCACTTTAATGCCGGTTGCCCGGCCGCGCTGCCTTCATTTCCATAGGGCGAAATGAATGGGGACGAGGGGTAGTAGCCTCTAGCCGGGGGGGAGAGGCGCTCCAGGAAGGAGCGGCGTGGCCGATCGTCAAGGAAACCTCCCTGCAAACTGTGTGTGTGGAGGGGAAGTAGCTATTGAAAAACGCCTGCACAATAATAACATTACTCGCCCCCCCTCAAAAAAAAAAAAATATCAAACCGAAATGATAACTTGGAGTCAGCTCGCCATTTGCATATGAAACCAGCGGCCAGGAGAGCGGCAGCCCCCTGGCTTCATTATGTGCTCCAAGGTCCGAGGTCCCCCCCCGACTGAAAGCCTTTTGATTATTTCTCCTCTCCGAAAGAAGGGCTGATTCCTTGGTAATTGATAGCGGGCAAGCGCCGCAATTAATTTCGCAGCAAAGGAAAGTGCAGCTTCTTCTCCCGGCTGGAGAGGAAGGGGACGGCAGAGAGGAAACGGGGCGAGGGAGCTGAGGCGAAGGGAACTCCTCCCAGGAACCCCGAATTACATGGAATCTCGCCTCGCTCTCTCGGGCGCCGAGACCCACCTCGGCTCCTCGCCACCCCCTCGCTCTCTGGGGAGTCAGGAAGGGCAGGGATCGTGGGCTGCTTTCATGAAGTCGCTAAGCATTCACCGCAGGCGCTTGTGTCGCGGGGGGTTTCTGTGGGAATCGGGCGGATCGCGTAATTGCGGATGGGGGGAGAGAAGCCGGGTGCAGCGCCGGCTGGGTTCTCCCTGAAATTAAAGGCAGCCTCCAAAATGGGGTGTTTGTCAGAGAACTTCAGTCGGCAGGGAACCTGCTATTTGAGATCAGTGCGTTTTCTGTACTGGATCTCCAGGCAAATCCTTACGCAGTGGGTTTTTTTTTTTTTTTTTTTTTTTTTTTTTTTTAATGGGAAAGCAATAAAGGGCGCTGGGTGGGGGGTGTACCAAAGGCGCAATTCGTGTGTGTTGGGGCACTAAAATAAATAATAATATACTCTAAGTACAGACTGAAACCCAACAGATGCAGAACTAGAAAACCGGTCGGGATGAGAGGGCGGTCGAAGGTAGATGTTTTTGTCTTATGCATTAGACAGAGGCGAAAGCAGCGCAATAAACGGGTAGGGGATGTCAGGTGAAGCGGTGCTGCTCCTTCCTGGCGCGGGAGAGCCGGAGCTCTCCTCAGCGCCGGGACGTGCTGCTGCGGTTTCTGGGTCCCCGCTGAATGGAGCGGATAATGATCCTCGGTTCCCAAGACAGGCTTGCTGCTGCCTGGTGAGCCTTGGATTTGTGTGGTCCAAGCCTTTCCCAGCTTGTCCCATTCTGTCACCGGGATAAGGGGCTCCCTCGGCTCGTTTGCACCTGCGTCGCTTTTGGCTCCTTCAGGAATGCGCTGAAGCTTGTAATCAGCTTTGTGAAGCCATTGAGTGCACGGCTGAGTGAAACTTCCAAAGCTCGCGGAAAACTGGCCCGCTGAATAGGAGTCAGCATGGGGCTTCTCTCCAAGCCCCTGGCCTGCCAAATTCCAGCAGAGCCCCTCACAATCAGTCCACACAGGCTTTACTGCTCTCCCCACACTAAGAGAAGTGAGAAAAGAAAAGCTAAAATACCAATCACCGAGGTTAGCAGTTTGTTCCCAGATTAATGGCAAGCGCCTCTCCCCCGTGTAACTAACCAATTCACTGGAGAGATATGTGTGCATAAATGTATGCATATATATATATATACACACATGCATGCGAATACGCCTATGTGCATTAAAAAAAAAAAAAGAAAAGAAAAAAAAAAGAAAAGAAAAGGAATAAAGAAATAAGAAGAAAGGGGATCGCTGGGAACATTTATGTGACCGCAGGCGCCGAAGGCTCCTGTAGCAAGCAGGTAGAGGGTTGCCTCACCATTGGCACAAGGTCACACTTGGCACCTCAGTATTTTATGCAGCATTACGGTTTTAAGGCTTCGAATGAAGGTGACCCTCAGCTGTGGTCAGTTTTTCGTACAGAGAGAGAGAAAGTCAAATGACCCGCATCGGTACGAACCCGAGCAATAGCCAGTAATAGTAATAATAACAACAACAACAACAATAATGCTAATAATAAAATAGTCAACGGCAGCCCTCCCCAGTAAACTCTCTTTGTGGCAGGACATGCCAGAGGTCCCAGGCTCGAAGTTTTCACGCTGCGCTTTGTGCCGGTCGGCGCTCTCGAGAGGGGCGCGCAGCCCCCGCGCCCCCGGCCGGGCTGCGCAGCTCCGCTCCGCGGGGCCCCGCGGCTCCGGGACTGCTCCACCTGCCGCCCTCCGCCCGCCTCCGCCGAGGAGAAACGCGCCAAGGAAAGGGCCCGCTGCGGGGAACTCCCTTCGCTCCGCGTCCTGCTCTGAGTGCCCTTGACGCTTGTTGCACTCTCTGCTTCGTTGCTACCTTTGCACTTTTTTTTCTTTCTTTCCTAGATTTTACTGCTGACGTAGCTTACAGCAAACACGGCGCTAAGCAACTCCAGAATGCTTG
>VZSV01000013.1:12486870-12507366 GCA_013398735.1 Nothocercus julius | reverse complement strand
AAGAGAGAAAGGAAGAGAGAAAGGAAGAGAGAAAGAGAGAAAGAGAGAAAGAAAAAGACCCTTGAATAGGAGTCCCGCTTTCTTTCCTAGCGCTAACAACTGTTCCGGGAGATCCTAAAGCTCCAAATCAAATACAAGCTCTCTGTGTGTTTTGTTGCCTCTCCCCAGCTTACCGGGTAAAAGCGTTTGGAGAATCTCTGGAGCTTTCGAGTAGGGGCTCACCCTGTGAACGGTACTCACACATATAATTCAAATTTCACAGCTGACCTGCTCTGAAAACCTCAATCAGCTTCTAATTGAAGGGAAAACAAAATATTGCTTCCCTACAGCAGAGCTAACGATTTAATCATTATATCAGACATTATAGCTTTTAATTAGGCTAATGCTGATACTGTATGGAAAGAGATAATTCAACACAGTTCTTGATGAATTCTGTAATTGGGTTAACGGAGGAGCAGTTGGGGGAAGAGACGTCAATATTCAAGCTGCGTCTATAGCCACCAGGTTTATGAATGAAAGCAAAAGGGAGAAAGGGGAAGGCGGCAGGGGGGAGGAAAGGGCTAAATTTCCCTGACGAGAAAAGTCTTCCCCCCTTCGCCCAGGAGAGCTGTGCCAACCAACGGGAAGCGTGTCAAGGTTAAGGGCCCCCAGCGCACCGCGGCCACCGCCAGCCATGTCGGGGTGTCGCGACACTCAGCGACAGCTCCGCTGCGAGCGCCCGAACGTGGCTGGGAGAGGGAGGGCGGTTCGCCGCTCCCCGGCTTTTTCCATGTTATTCCTCTCCAACCGGCCTTTTGTCGGTCCTGGAACCCGTAGGAAAGTGATAACTAGGGCCAGCTTGCAGGAGTATCCCAGGGCCAAAAGACCCTTCCTTTTGGAAGCGGAAAGGGCTGAAATATTACGGAAATCCTCACCAGGGCAGCCAGGAACGTTTCTTTCCGGGCGATCCTGGTTCTGCAGCTCGGCTTCTGGGAGCTGCACGTCCTAGTGGGACAGAGCAGAGCAGGGCTGAGGAGGAGGGCACGAAATGAAATATAAAGGTGTGCTCCGGGCAGCCTGATCTGGACAGAAAAACAGTGTCCTAAGAGTAGGCTATTACTCTGTTAAGGTGCTTCCACTTATTTATTTATTGTGTCAGATACAAGGATTGATAGAATTTTTTTGTCCCCTGAAGGAATTCTGCCTTATTCTCCTACCCCATCCCCCATCTTTTCCCGCGTATTGATAAATTGCTCCTTTCCGACGAGTTTGAAAATTCCAGGCTTTTTGTTTTCACTATCCCCTTCCTATTTTTTTTTAACCGGCTTCGAGAAAGGGCTTTATATTTACGCTGCGCTTAAATGAAATCATATCGATCCCCCGCACGTTTGATCTGCCCGGCAGCCGCGCCAAGATCCCGCGGGCGGTCGCGCTGGCGGAGCCAGGGAGATGTGCTCTCCCGGCGCACATCCCGGGGGAAAAAACGCAGGAGGACTCGCACCACACACTTGAACCAGGGTGGGACGGCCAGTCCGCATCTTAGAAGATAAATCTTCATTTTGTTTATTTTTTTTTTTCTTCTCCTCCCCTTGCAGCCTTTGAAAAGGACCCCATCCTTAGTCCAGTGGGAGTTTAAAATTGGTAAAGAAAGGTCTTAATGAAGTTTTACCAGCAGGAGCCTTTTGTAAAATGTTTGTTTACATTACGTATTAGCTCTACTTCGAGCACAATATTGCTCTGAAAGAGGAATATTCTGTATTGTGATCTATCCTGGTCTTATTTTGTCAGTAATTACAGTAAAATTAAATGGGTCATTGATAACATTCCAATGACACAACCCCCCTGTAATTAACAGTCTGAATACACCTTTTTAAATTACACAAAAGTTGTAATTTTCAAGTCTGTTCAGTTTTTAATTTTTATTAAGGCACACGCGGGGAATATGTGCTAATCAGAAGACGAAGGTTTGAATCGTCTTGTTGTGCAAGGTGTGGGTTCTGTATCTAAAGAGACGGCCAGAGCTTCCACTTTCAACAAGATACATTAACCTAGAGAGTCAGGAGACAGAGAAAAAAAATATCTATCCAGCAATTTACTTTCTAGCATAAGGAAAATATTTCGAAAGCATGGTTTTGTGAGGGTAAACTTTTAAGGGGAAAATAAGAACTACGGGAGTGAGCAACTCTCGAGACTAGAAGCAACAAGAGAATTATTACGAAGTTTATCTTTAAAATTGCGCCATCAAAACCCCAGCCTCGAAAACACTGTTTCGGCTACCCAAGCCGAAGAGCCGCATCCCATCTGCAGTAGGGCAGCCTGGCAATCTGTGGTACATCGCCTGGAGAAGTTGGTTTTCGAACACATAAAGGGAATCTTGCCTTTTGCATCCTCGCCAGTTATCCCCAAATAGCAAAACTATCATTCAGTGCAAGTCAGAATGAATTTATGTAAAAAAAAAAATAAATAAAATAAACGAGGAAAGAAAGAAATGAAATCATAGAGAAGGTTCTTTCTTGCAGGCCATCATGTTATTGCAAATTAGATTAGCTACACAGGCTTCAATATAAACATGACATGAGGTTCACAGGAGAGTGAAAGTATCATCCACTCCAATCTCTCCTTTCATCGAAACATCCCACATAAATTACATCTTCTCCTTTAATACACTTTTCAATGAGATTAAAACATCACTTTGACACGATTTCAAATCCTTTCAGTCTAATCCAGTGCTTACTTCAGAAAACAACAAACAAGGGGAGAAGTACAAACATCTAAATAATCTCAGCCTGCTATTCTGCAAAATGAAAGTACCCATAGGAAATAAATGATCCTCTTGCACCATCCAGTGCAGCACTGTGGCCATAAGAAGGAGTAAAACGAACCTCACAGAAGCAAAGAGGAAAACTTGGTTTCCTTTCTATCTGCTAGACATACTAGTTACTTTGCCAGAACGTAGTGTTTTCTGTCTTTTGGAATGGGAGTGATTTTAACGGATATAAAAATATATATTTTATATAACGAGGTCATTAACAGATAGTCCTCATTACCATTGCACAGATTCCCTGTAGCTGCTTTAAGGCGGGCTACCAACACAGCCACCGGCGCCTTTACCAAATTCTTTACAGCGCTCTCCCCGGTCAGCCTGGCAGAAATGCTGGAGGTTCCTGCGTGCGCTGGAGTGGGGGCAGCCTATTGCCAGAATGTCCCGTGTGGGGAATAAAGGGGTTTCCATCTCCTCAGGCTAAAGGGGAGCCGGCGCAGGTGGGACGAGGGGCCTCTCCGCATCCTGCTCGCCCCTTGATGCAGCCCCCTGGCCGGCACTGCCCTCCCGAGGATCGCGCCCGCCCCTCTCCTCGCCCCGGCCCTCTGCGCTGCGGGCCGGGGGAGGAGGGTCTGTGCTGGGGTAGGAGGTCCCCTGAGGAACGCGTCCCTCAGAGTTATCCTGGAGCCCCGTCGCGGAGGGGGGGATGACTTCGGGCGGCCCCGGCCCTCGAGTCGTCCCGCCCCTGTCGCAGCCGGCCCGACCCCTCCTTCCGTGCGGAGGGGGCATCCCTGCCTCTTATCTCCCCCTCCACCCCGGGGACCTCAAGGGGGAGGGTGAACTTTGGCCGCGGGGCCGCCGGTGCAGGCGGCCCCCGAGGATGCTCAGGCGGGAGGACTGCGCCTGGGCAGGGGATGCCAGCAGCCCCCGCTCCGCCAGGGAGTCGGAGCCGGCGCCTCTGCCCCGCATCGAGGCCCAGGGAGCAGCCGGCCTTGGTGGGAAAGCAAACGGGAGCAGGCAGGTGGCGTGTCACTCGCCTGCTCGATACTATACATTTGGGGACGATTGTCACCCCCCTCCATCTATCCATCCATCCATCCACACGCACACCCCCCTTAACAAAGAGGCTTTCAAACCGCAACCTTTTATGGCAGCCTGCGGGAATCAATGCGATAAAACGGGTTTTTAATGGGTTAATTGACTGGAGCCGCTATCATGTTTAAACACCTGTTTCTGAAAAGAGATTCAGCCAAAACCCGTCCCCTCCCCGATCGATAGGTGCACAGCCTTGCTCCATTGCCTGTTGATCGACCCCAAACACCACCAGCAAATAAGAAAAAATTAAACATCCCAACTCTTCATGGTACTATCGAGCCACTATGGAGCGGGGCATTAAACCCGCTTCGGACCTCCCCGGATAACCCCAGACCACGGGACTTTATTCAGCCGGGACTTTACCGCCAGAGATTGGACAAAGTCTCTGCATGGGAAGGTCCCAGCAGTTGTCATTTTCTCAGGAAAACGGATTGGAAGTTGTCCCCCTTCCTTGGGAAGATGGAGCCGGGCTGAGCCCGGCAGCATTAGCAATGCTAAGAGCCCCTATGAATGCTTGCTGCGAGGGGCAGAGATTAAGCAGGCATTAGTTGTAATAGCGGAGGACAGCTCTACCTATTGATTTTTTTTCTTTTTTTCTTTTTTTTTTTCTTGGCAGTATTAATATTGCCAAGCCCGTCAGTCAGTCACAGCGAAATTGACTCTTTGCCCAAAGCACCTTTCACTAAATGGCACCCGCGCGCCGACATGTTAATTTTTTAACGTGCGAGCGGAGGGAGCGCTGCCCGCCCGGGAGCCGCCGCCGCCCCTGGCGCCCTCCCCTCCCGCAGTTCCCGGCCCGGCCGCCGCTTCTCCCCTCGCCGGCCCCAAAACCCGGTGAGGCGCCTTCCTTGGCAAGGCGGAGGGGGGGCAGCCCAAAACGCTGTCACCCCCCACACTTCCCGTCTTCGTGTCACAGCCGATAACCCAGTGATTGCGAATGGCTCTTCCTTCCTCGCGGAGAAGGAAAAAAAAAAAAAAAAAAAAAAAAAAAAAAAAAAAAAAAAAGTAACTTGGAAGCCCTCCCCTCGCCGACTTCCCCTCCTCCCTTCCCAAGACAGGGCGAAGACCCCCTCAAAAGTTAGAGGCACACTTACAGTTGCTCTTCCAGCTCCAGCCTCCTCCCAGCATATCAGCTCAGGGGGCAGTCTATTTTTTTTCTTTTTCCTTTTCCTGCCTTTCCCCCCTGTCCTCCAGCCTAGCTCCCACCTTCCTCCGCCGTGCCCGCGCCGCGCCGGACGATGGGGAGGAAGAGCAGAGCCCGCAGCATCCTCGCCCCTCGCCCAGCCTCAGCCTCGCGGCTGTGCCCGAGGCTCGAGCGCCCAGCAGAACCGCACACTCTCCATGTGCGTCCGCTCTCGCGCCCTCCTCTCTCTCACACACACGCACCCTGCACGGCAGAGGGGGAGAGAGACGAGAAAATGAAATTTATTATTGATAGAAAAGACTTTAAAGACAATTTCAAGTTATTGTTTCGCTCCAGAGAGAAAAGGGAAAAAAAAAAAAAAAAAAAAAAAAAAAAAAAAAAAGGGGGGGGGGGGAAGAGAGGGGCTTTTCTCCCCACCCCAACATAATGAAACGCCTTTTGTGCGGCACTGAACAATACCAAACAAGTATTCTAATAAATAGCCACTTTTTTGTTCCGTGGCGCCAGTGAATAGAATTGAGCAGTTGGGTTGAGAGCAGCTGGAGCGCCGCGCCGAGCAGGGAGGTGGAGCCCAGAGCCTTCCTCCTCTTTCTCTCGCCTCTTCCCTCGCTCACGGGCACTTTCTCCTCTAACCTCTCCCTCCCCGCTCCCGCTGGGTCCCTCTGTCCCTTTCCTGGGGCAGAGGGGTCTCCTGGAAGGGAAGAGCTATCCCCGCCGCCCCCGCGCACCTGTGCGGCGCAGTCACCTCGTGTGATTCCCCCCTCCTGCCTCCCCTCGCTGCTGCCTCCGGGCACGCGGGGACTCTTCTCCTTTCTTCCCTGAGCGCCGCGAGCCTCTCGGCGGCTCAGACCTACGGGGGCTCCGAGCGCTGCCAGACTCTCCTTTGTTGACAATAAACTTGGATTTCTGGAGGAGGCTCTGATCTCTCCACCCGCTCTCTTCCCTTCTCTCTTTGCCTCCCCTCGATTGCCTTAGGACCGGGCTATGCTCTTTGTGAGCTCCCCCTTCTCCTCCCGGGGGGCTCGCACCTTCTGCAGCCCATAACGCTTATCGCTCTCCTCTCCCTTACCGCCGTCCTCGTCCGCTCCTAGGTAGCGCGCTTAGTTCTCCTTATGCGTTTTTTTTCCCTCCCCTAATACTCTTCTCCAGCCCCTTTCTATCAACATGACAACCGCTATAGGAAAGGCAGTCGATAGAGATTATTAAAATGGACACAAATCCGCTAAAGATCTCCAGGTAAAGCTCAGAGTAACCCATCTTCTTTCTGCTCTGGATGTGTGAGGGTGTGTGTGTTTGCATGTGCGTGCTGGGGGGCGGGAGGTGCAAGTGTGGGGAAGGAGGGGGGCAGAAGGCGATTTTTTTTTTTTTTTTTTAACCGCTGCTGGAGCTAGAGGTAGTTTCCAGGCAGGTTGTGGCTGCTTTTACCCTGCAGGGGGACCAGACGCACCGGGGCCAGAGCACTTTAAGTGGACACTGGAGACAGTTGCCTTATTAACTCGGGGTGTCTTCCTCTTTTATTGCGGATCTGGTCCTCACAAATAAACAAACAAACAAAGAAACAAACAAATGAGACTAACTTTGACCTCCGGTTTGCCTGACAGCTAGAGCCCTACTTGTCTTGCCAAAGCTGCAGAAAGCACCTGAGATTCCAAAACGCCGTAGCAGCTGCTGCAAAGACTTCTTAACATGCAAAGATTATCTCGCTTGCAATCTTCTTGCGCTACTCAGTCACGTACAACCATTAGAGATCTTGAAATACATATGTTTTTCATTGCTTTTAACATTAAGCCACTCTTACGCTTCGTGGACTTGCATTCGCGCTTGGCGGGTGAGGGGGACAGGAGAACGGACAGTGTGTTAATGACCTAGAAATAAATCTTACATATTTATCAGCGGGGCTAGAAGTGGCAGTGTTCTTGACCAAAACGCCGCGAACTCTGCTCCGCCGCTCTTCATCAGCTCTGTCACTCGCGCAGTGCCCTGTCACTAGGGCAGCACTGCTTAGCTGTCCCAAGGTGGCAACACCCCAGGAAGCTCTGGAGGTGGGGAAAAACAACAACAAGAAAAAAGGGGTGCCGTTGCCGGGGGCTTCAGCGATGCCCTTTTTAACCCTTTCTCCAGAGCCCGTCCGTTTCCGCGGGACTCTCGCCCCTCGAGTGTGCACGGTGCCAGCTCTGGCCGGGAGCGCTCGTGTGCGGAAATATTTAAATATTTTAGCTCCCTCTCTTTTTATTTTTTTTTTAAGTGGATTTTTGCTCTCACTTCAATATCACGCCGGCTCTAATTAGCTGCAATATTAAGAAACGCTGCTAAATGACAGTTTTATCGGGTTTGTGCAGATAGGAGGAACGCGGAGACCCAGCGAAATACCCATCCAATGCGTTTGGCGCTGGATCCTAGCCAGCACCCACCGCTCTCTCTTTTTATATGGTAAAATAGCAACATTTTGGATAGCAGCTTTAAAACTTTGTCTTATATTTTACATGCTAAATAACGGGGAGAATGGCGACGGCATTACAGAAAGCTTCAAACCCTGCAAATATTTGAATGGAGCTTTTTTGTAAAGTAGAGCAGCTGTCAGTCAGCTGGCTTTGACAGCCTGCCACAATTTTGTCATTTAATAGTGGGTGTTAGGCTAAGTGCAAAACACTCTGGCAAACAGATGTCAAACCTACATCTCATATAAATGGGGGTTGTAAAATTGAGTTTTAACCCACATATAGGATTTTTAAAAGCAGTGCCAGTGTGTAAACTGTATACAAAATAGAGATACTGACAATCTCCCGTGTGGGCTTGTTATTTAAAGCAGGTTTATTTAGAAATCTGACCTCCAAATTGTGCCAAATATTCATGCATTTCGAACAGTGGAATATGAGAACACTGCTTGGGAAAGTCGAAATTAAGGACAGATATGATGGCTCATGGAAGGGCACTGATTGCCGTATATACTGGAAAACCGGGGCGCTTCATTTCCTCAACACACCATCGCTCTGTGAAGTGCTAAAAAAAAAAAAAAAAAAGGGAGGTAGGGTGGAAGAAAGGGCGGTTTCGGGGTCCCTGTTTGGAAGGATTGGTTTTCTACAAGGGGACTCGTAGGACTCTATTTAGAAGAAGGCACCAGGGAAGGGAAAGACCGCAAATACAACAAGAAGGCGGCTGCACTACTAGTTTCCGTGGGGTCAGGGAGGGATCGTGCAAGAAGGTGGCCAGATTCGGTGCAAAGAATGGTCAGGCACCTCCCTAGGACATGGAGTAGGAGATTAGGACAGGGAGCAGGACACACATTCGTCACGGACAATTTCTACTCAAGTTGCTATCCAAAATACGAACTGTTTTTTTTTTTTTTTTTACTCGCATCTCCAAGATCTGCCTCTTCTCCAAGGTGTGATTTCCTCTTACGCTTCAAGAAACCTCCCTGGCAAATTTCCTTCGGAGATTTAAAAAACGTCATAAATATTTATATCAAAAATTGTTCGTTGCCGTAACTGCCCAGAAGGAAACAAGAAGTGAAAAGATAACTCTTAACAGGAATCATGTTACATAGGTGATATCAATTTCCTTATAATAAGTCTGCACCCGCATTGTCGTTTAGGAAGTTAAATGTGTGTCTTCCTGAACAAATCGATATGGGCGGATTAAATGAAACAAGCGTATTTGGAACTGTTTATATTAATAATTAACCGTAGTTTAAGCACGGATTCAGCTGGCTTCCTCGCCGAGTACTCAACTGCAGTATTTTTACGGTCCTAATAAATAAATAAACGAATGCACATGGGATGAACACTGATCACACGCAGTTACTGCTGTCTGTTACCTTTAGTTCCCGTTTGATCTGAATTCTCTCCCCCTCTCTCTCTCTCAAAAAAAAAAAAAAAAAAAAAAAAAACCCAAACAAAAAAAAAAAAAACCCTCATAGCTCTGCTCTTTAATTACAGCATTTCCTTCTATGCTTAGCTTTTTTGCACAATCTTTCAAGACGCATTTTTTTAAGAAAGAATTGTGACGAATACCTGGCGGCTAGCGAAACATGCCTCAAATATTGGGGAAACCGCAGGGGAAGGGCAGTGCCCGCAGCCCCCGGTCTGTCGCGAGGCTCGGGGACTCCCTGTCGCCGGGGCGGGCGGCAGGAAGCGGCCGCCTTCACGAGCAGCAGCAGCCGCGGGCTCCAGCAGGGCACGGAGCCGCCCTCAGCCCGTGCCAGGGCTCTTCGGCAGGACCGTAGCACACCCAGCACCTGCGGGACTGCCCGGAGAGCTGCCCGCAGCCGCCTGCCCCGCTTTTGGTCAGGAAAACAAAAAAGTCTTTTTTTTTTTTTTTTTCTCTTAGGGTGTAAAACACCCCGAAGCTGCCCGGTGCTCTCCAGGATGAAGTTTTTAGGGACACTAGCGAGGTCAGACTACTCTACAAACGTGACTGCAGGAACATCGGGCTGCAGAACAAATCTGCTCTCAGTTGCCTCCGAGTTTTTTGCAACTCAAATCATAGCTACAACTCCCGTGGTCAGCAGATTGTTAAAATACACAGACTGGCTCTGTGGGTGCAAGGCAGAGCTGCGGACAATCTCTATGCAGTTCCCTCATGCAGAAGGGATGTCCCTAACTATCATCCAGCCCCTCTGCCTGGAAAAGAAAGGCTGTGGTAGAACCATGACCCTTATTTTCAAACAAGAAGCTGACCTTCAAATTTGGGCAAAATATTTATTGAAGCTATTCCTTGATGGACAATTAAAAACTCGCGGGGACACTTACACACACACACACACACACACAAAGGGAGAGACTTTATTGTCTCTAACATAATTGTTTCTTTTGCAGTTACTATACTTGTATGAATATTTGATTGCTTTCCAACCTCCACCTGTCTTTTAGCATTCTTCCATGAAACAGTTCAGAACCTCAGAATTATAAATACAATAGACTCTAGATAAGTAATTTTTTACTCAATCTTGGCAATTCTATTAAGTCTTGAAATTAAGTCCAGTGACAGTCTAACTGCCCTAAAATTACTTGGCAGAATAGATCTGCACCCTCTGTAACTGCAGTGTCATCAGAAACCCAGGCACTCAACTTGCATTTATTTCTGTACTTCAAACAATAATATTAGTATGTTTTCCAGGTGAAAATAACATGGAACATATTGAAATGAATTTGGCAAATGAATCTAAAATAATATGGGGAATAAAACTGAAGATGAATATAATTTTACAGTTTAACGATTAAATGGGGCTTGTCCTTTAGAAAGGAAATACAAAGGTGGCTCAAATTGTGCCTCCGTAGGCTTAGTCCCTGCGACTTCAGTAGAATTGCTCCTATTCTGCATGGATGGAGATAGGAGTGAGTTCATAATATTTCTAGCATGAAGATTTTGTGCTATCAAACTCAACAGGTTAAATCTATACTGCTTCACAGAACATAGTACTTACACAGTTTGTGATGATTTTCCCATATTCTTTCATTTTAGAGCAGCAGAATGTCATTGCATGGGTCCTCCCCGACAAAGAACTTAAATTTGTCTTGTCTTGGAATAAGGTCTGAAGTCTAAACCATATCTTTCATTTGTAATTCATATTGCTCACCTTGCATGATTTTATTACTTTATGGTGTGAATAAAAATTTCAAGCAGCTTTAAACTGGCATGTGAATGGAAAATATTGGGCTAGGGGGTATTTGGCCATTCTACTGCTGTGTGATCCAGTCAGTAGAGGAATTCATTAAATTTGAAGGTATATAAAATATATACAATGACGTGTGGTGCAGCATCAAAGAGATCAAGGAAAATTATCACTTCTAATTGACAAACAAAGATTTTGGATACTTTGTCATCACTACAAAAACACTCTGGCTGCAGAAGCACTCTTGGCTGGGATAGACCACCCATGGCTTTCATGAGAAAACCTGGGTGCAGAATAGGACTGTTTGTTCTGGATAGATACGGTCATGAGCTAATTTGAACTGTGAGCCCTTGGCTCATTTCTTACTGCAGACCCCAAAAGCAGTACAGATGGATTAAAAAAGTCAATGGAATTAACTGAACATTATTAACGACTAAGAAATGACTGAGGTCCTTGGATGGTTCCTTAGACTTCATCATTGAAAGGGAACCAGGATATTTAGAGACAGATTTCTCAAAGAAATTTATAGAAGCTGTGCATCTAAATCCCTGGATTTATGTCTCTTCAAGCCTGACTTTTGAGACATTTGACTTCCCAAGGCGCTGTTGAATCCTGGATACAGTTAGTATCATAATACATATGGATATCACAAAAGTACAATAGTACTTTTAGTACAAGTAGCCTTGCTAATAATTATGAACAGAGACAAAGAAGTAATAGGTGTGCTAAGGATTAGTATTACTATTTACTTGCAGTACACTTATAGGATGAGAAAGTGGGAAGTAACATTCAGAATATCCGAGGAATATTGCCTTATGGGATAATTTTTCTGCTACTGCTGTGATGACTGTCTAGTGGAGTTGTGGGTGCTGGGAATTCACACACTGATTTTATGGAGAGATAAAAGAGTGGAGTTTATATGGAATAAACCCCTTTTGAATAAAACAATCTGCATAAATGCTTTAAGAAAGCCTATAATTATGATAAAAATGTTGCTCAGAGTTAAAATTATGAAGCAATCAAAATTTATAAACAGTCTCTCATCGACTTTTAATCATACTTTCTCATATACAAACTGTGGAAAACATATAGTAGCAATATATAACAATACACATCTTATTTTCAGTAATTTAGGGCCCCATTCCACACCCTTTAATCAGAAAAAGCTCTACTTGTCAAGCTCTGCAGGATTACCCTTAAATGTCAAAAAACACATAAAGGCCACTACTTTTATATGCAATCAGCTGAGGCTTTATCCTGCTAGCAGCTGAACACCTCTAGAGTAGTGCTGGGCACTTTGGGAATGGTTTCAAAACTTTCTTTGGTGATACTCTCATCAACAGTCTCTGGATCAAGTCCTCCTTCCCTGCTGCCACCTTTGGAGGAGCTTGCTCAGCATAACACAGGATACAACTTCCACTTCCCTTGAAATTCTCTTGCAGATATTGCTCCTCATTTGAAATTCATGAATGGGAATGCTTACATTACATGCATCATGTAAGACTTGGATGGCAAGAGACATTCAAAGGAAGGAATATTTGTAATGGGAACCTTGCCAGTTAGAATGGTAACCTACCATATCTACAAGCTCCATTGTTTCCTTTGAGCTGAAGTAGCTGAATGTATTCAGGATGCATTCTGACAGGGATATGCCTCCTCTGCAAGCAGGAAAATTCACTAGTGTCATTGTCATGAAAAACATTATCACTAATAGGTCAAATTAATTTACTTTGAATTGTATTTGCTTCTTTTTATAATGCGGTATTGCTACCTTTCTAAAGCAGAATAGCATGCAAACCCTTCCACCCAAACTCTTTATGTAAATTAAATCTTCTATTTGATTCCTGAAAATTGAATTGACTAGCATGAATCTTATTGATAGGCTAACTGTGCAACTCCTCTTAATTACCAGAGTAAATAACCTCTTCTGCTAAAACATCGATTCAAATATTGCTTTCAGCCAGACATTAATAAGGGATAACTGTACTGAGTTTCATAAGAATTATACTTTTCTGATGCTCCAGCTGTTTCCAGGTCCTTAGAAACTCATCCACCTTTCCCTGACCAAAAAACCTGAAGCAAAGTCCACAAGAGGGTACGTGGAAGAGGGAGGGCTGGATCCTTCTGCAGACTGTGCAGCACAATCTAGGAGACGTTCTTCCTTTCAGTTTGTGAAACAACTTCAGTATTTTGTGGCTGTTTCAAAGAAATGGTGCTACAGAGTGTATCAGTTCTGCTTACCTCTGCAGTACCTGAAGAGAAGAATATTTTGGGCTTCAGAAACTGAAATCTTCTCCTCATCCTGTTTGATGCTTGAGATCACAGAATCACAGAATCACAGAGATGACAGTTTTCCATAGAGTGAAACCACACAGTGTGTGTGGTCTGGTGAACGTTCTGTGTTAGAACTGGAATGTGAAGGAATGGCATTGCTAGATTTGTTTGCCATAGTGCTATCCATGCCCCAAACCAAGCACAGTGGGGCCTGCTTTGGCATACAAAAATGATTCTTGGGACTTTGTGATTTTGAGAGAGAGGCACACTTATGCTTCTTCTTATAAGCCCTGCTTTTTTGCTGTTGGCTCTCTTATGGGTATGGTTGCACAAGGACAGGCAGGAGTTATTTTCTGTGCTTAGTAAAATATTCCATTTAAGGCACTTCTTCACTATAAACTCAATTTACTTAACAGTCTATAATCACTAAATGTTGGAGAATTAGTACAAAGCAACCTTACTTATATCTGCACACAGGTTGAAAAAATATGATTATGTTTCCCACGACAGATGAAATAGATGAGCATCATGACTATTTTGTTTATGATGGAAGGTAAAAATATCCCAACTGAAACTGAACAAACGTAAAGCATGAAACCAAACATTCAGTATATTTACAACGAAATTATACTGAAAATTGGGAGCATGAACTACAAAACTAAGCTCCTTTCTGCTTTACAAACTGCAACGTTTGTTTAAAAAAATCCAGAGCATAATTGCAAATTCAAATTTCCTCTCCATTCTTACATCGACATTTGTGTTTTTCTCTTACCATCTCCCATATGTTAATGGAGCAGCTTCCTTGTGATATGTTGCATTCCGTATAACAGTTTAGCAAATTCTCCAATTGTGTTGGTGTTCACTTTCACAGACATGGAGAGCAATTTGACATGTCCTTTTAATGAGTCATTTTCATGCAAGGAGGAAAACAGTGGTTGGGGAAGTTATTAAAGCTTTCTGCTCATTGATTTTAAGACTCTACTGAAAGCTTAGTATGTAGCTTAAAACACAGCTTTTTTTTTTTAGAAGGATTATTCAACCATCTTTTCTTTTAAATCCTAAGGAAAGTTTGAAGAACTCCATCTTCCTTTTATACACTCCTTTGCAGTGGCTGCAGATTTGTCACTGAATTAACTCTACCACAGAACTGCGCGGTGAAATCCAATATTTCATTTTCAAAGTTTATAATCCTTGGGTTGCTGAAGATAACTGTCCACATCAGAAGAGAATGCAAAAACCACCTAACGATGTTAAAGCAAATACAACAAGTTTTAGCAGATGAAAGAATTGTCCTATTTATCTCTAGGAGATACTGTTTCTAAAACATGATGGTAATAATACGAAAGTAATTTCTTGAAGCTGAGCTTTTCCTGGTCTTTTCAGCCTGATGCATTAACAAATGTGCTAATCATGGCTGAATGTTGAGGTGGACATAGAGTGATATACATGAGAGAAAACTGATCACAGTGAATTGTTTCTACAGAGCAACAAGAAACTCAGGGACTCAGAAAATGTCCTGGATAAAGAACTGATTAATCAGTTCTCTTACAGAGGTCACTGAAGCTACTTCAATAGTTCTATCCATGGTCACACATATTTTGCACCAGGTTTCTTTGGGGGCTTTACTTATCTGATAAGGCTCAGAGAGTTGGGCCATACTGAGCTTTCAAGGGATAATAAAGTAGGGCTCAACCATCTGGCTGCAGTGGCCCACATTACCTGTGTCACTCTGTAGGACATTTGTGTGCTTTCGGAGCTCTTTGTTCTGGAAAGGCACTCTAGGCCTGCCATAGCTCCACAATGTGGGGAAACCAAGGTACACAGCATTTTCTCCCTCTGTTCTGCTGTTCATTGGATGCATGAGAAAAGAGCATATGCCAGTGAGTCTTCTAATCTCTAAAAGTCAAGACTATGTGTGTTGCTGAGCACGTGTACCCTGCAAAATGGGTATGTCTATAGTCACCTAGGGTAATGTGCGAACATTTGCCCCCGCCAAACAAACAAACAAACAAAAAGGATAACAGATATTGTGCCCAGTATCATACTGAAGACAGGTAATATGCACTTATTCCCACGTACACCTCACACTTGCCAGAGACTGGGTGCAGTGTACACATGCACTTTTGGTCATGTTATCTAAGACGGGCCTCTGGGGTCACCAAAAAGGACAGTTACAGGACACAGACTTCCAGAAAAATTCCTCCTGACCACAGCTCCCTCTCTGGGACAAATCATGAGAGCAGCTAACCAGGTCAAGGGTACAGGTTAGGCTGACTGCTCTGCTGGACTGCATCTGTCCTATTGGACATAGACTGAGCGCATCAGGACATTTAATTCATGCAAAAGTAGCTGAAGGTACTGTTGAACATCATTTACAGAGGGTCGACCTAAGAATATCTCTTGCAAAATAAACAAAAGAAAAACAAAGATTTTTTTTTTGTTTATATGCATATAAATACTCATCTAATAAACAAGTTTTAAAATCATTTTTGTGTAATAGGAAAATGGCTGATTCTGCTTAATGTCTGTATATTAAATTGATTCAGGTCATTGTGAAATCTGAAAAGTCTTACTAAATAGTGAAATCACTATAGTAAATGCTGAACTATCTAAAGCAACCATGAATTGTCTAAACAAAATAATTTGATACCGTCTGTTTTCCATGTTTTAATTAGCATGAACAGACGGCTGTTGCATAATTCTATTTAACGTCCATGTTTGATATCTCTGGAGTAGCACTGTGATTAAGTTCATACCTTAGTGTGGCTAAGTGCACTAGCTGAAAGCTAATCACTAACACGAACATTCTCTATCTGAGATAGAAGTATGCAAATATGTTTCCTTCCAGTGACTTAACAGAGAAAAAGCTCTGTTAACATATTGCCTGTTGGTTGCAAAGATGTCAAAAGCATTTTGTATAAATGCATACTGATATCTTAGTGAGTTTTTACACCCCAGCAGATTTTTTTTTGCAACAGAGATCACAGCGCCCCCATTATATAACTACCAATCTCAACAACCTAATCCCAAGCCTAGTCATGCAATTGATCACACTAAATCAAAGATTTAGGAGTTCTCTGAACAGTTTTCTGCAACTAACCCTTTCCCTGCAATGGGCAGTCTTGGCCAGGTTTTCACCACAGGTGGATTTATGAGAGAGGAAGGAAGGAGAGGCAACGAAGAAGGCTATAGCCCACCTGTCTGCATGGCTGGGTCCTGGGGTATACAGAAGGGACTGAGTATCTCTTCTTCTTCCTGTCCATGTTATTCTATAACATTTGGTTGTTATGAATACAAAGCAAAAGCTTCCTACTTCCATTAGTTATGGTGGCTATTCACACAGAGCTGTAGAGCATTAAAAAACACAAACAAAACTCTCACCAGTTAAGACTGGCAGAATCACTGAGGGTCAGGTTCCCCCATGCATCATAGTGGCATTTTTTCTTACTTTTGTGAGCAGCCCTCCTGATTTCACTGAAGTTACTGGATGCACGTTGCAGACCTGGCATCTGACTCCTGCTTCCTTATTTGAGGCCTGATGTTTAAAGAATATTTTGCCCCCTGTTTATGTAAAAGGACAATACTTTATGTATGTGCTTTAACACATTAAGTCTTACGTTTAAGATGTGTCTTCACATGAGAATGGCAACTTGCTGGTTGCACAGCAGAGGCATGAGTAAATCTTGACAAAGCACTTCTGCACATTTGCTTGGACAAATAAAAACTTACAAACAACGCAGTTTAAAATGTTTGGAAAACTGGTAGTAGAAATGACTGTGAGTTTACCATAGCAATGAAAATGTGAAGTGGTTACACAATGTTTGGAGAGTTTTATTGTCCTAGCTTTGTTGCTCCATAAAAAAAAAAAAAAAAAACTAATTTGATTATTCTCTATTATTAGTATTATCTCTCCCCTAGAATCTATTTTGTTGGAAAACTCCAGAACATTTATTGTGTGGCTTTCTGTGCATTTTAAAATAATGTATTTCACAAATTTTAGAGGAATATGCATATTTGTGTTTTTTTTTTTCAACATACATATTTAAAAAAAAAAACCAAAACAGTAAGTAGCTGTTGTGAAATGGCACGATTGTCTTAAAGTCAAACGTGTTTTTCCCACAACTGGCAAAAACACTTAAAGTTACATTCCCTGCTTGTGTAGGCTCTTGTCCTACTGCGATGTGTCCTGATTTCCCACTGATACATACCAATGCTTTTCTGCAAGATTCTTTGTGGAGAGCAAATATTTCTGGCATCAACTCTTTAGATAGGTTTTGCTGTATGAAATTTCCAGATACTGACATTGAAGGTCATCCTTGTCATTTTTATGATTTGTATGTAGTCTCAAAGATGACACCTAGGTGGAGGCACACTGATCTCTGGCCTACATCTGCTGTATCAGGAATTGGAAACAATATTCTGTTTCATGTCAGTGGTGGAAGAGCAGATATATAGTTTCATAGTTGATTTCTATGCTCAAATCAGTTTCATGAATGCAGTTACTATAGTTCAGTAATACAAGGAAGCATCAACACGTCAAGGTACCAGCATAGACATTTTTTTACTAGATCACAGGCAAACACACCAGTTTTGTTGCCATTGTATTGTAAACTGTAATTGTATTGTAAGGACAGTCTATTGCTATCCAAAACCTGCCAGGATAACTGTAATAGATGCTGACTATAACTGAATTTCTAACAACTGAAACACCAAAAGTTCCACAGGAACTTTAGGAAAAATTTCTTGACCGTGAGGGTGACAGAGCCCTGGCACAGGCTGCCCAGGGAGGCTGTGGAGTCTCCTTCTCTGGAGACCTCCAAGACCCGCTTGGACGCAGTCCTGAGCCACCTGCTGTAGGTGACCCTGCGTGTGCAGGGGGGTTGGACTAGATGATCTCTAGAGGTCCCTTCCAACCTTAAGCATTCTATGATTCTATGAATGCCAGGAAGCATTCCTGTTCTCAAGATATGGTCTCAGCACTGACTATCACCTTTGGCTGTGTCCATAAAATGTTGCCACTGCCTGCTTCACTAGGTCTGTCTTTTGCTCAGGAAGCAAATAGAAAAACAGCTCAAGCCCAAACAAATTTTGGATGGGACATAAGACACATGTCTCAGAAAACAGACACCTACCCAGACATAAAATGGATATTATGGCCCTGATTCCTTTCTTCAACAGAGTTCCTAGTCAATGCTAAAGACAGTTCAATGGGAGAGAACAACTGTATGAGCAGATGGCATGGACTATATTTTAGAACACATCCAGAATGAAAGCAAAACATCCTTGAGATGAAGGTGAAAAACAGTGCTACAGATAGGAGAAAATACTGTTGGCTCAGAAGAAGTTTTTTTGAAACATGCTTTTTATCTTCTTTATGACCTTCTGTTTGGATGTTTTATTTCTGGCAAAGTCCCTAAAGAAATGTTGAAATTTCCCCTATCCATCTATGTCCAACAAAGACAAGAAAAAAATACAAAGGCATGTAAGGATATTAGATTCCTTCAGGGGAGTGCTTTGTTAATGATTTCCATTTATTCGGAGTAAAGATACTGAAATAAATGATAAGGCTTATTTCATTGTGTTTCCTTGTGTGAAAATCAGAAGTTTTTGTTTTCCCAAGCAGCCAAAAGTGGCTAATTTGGGATACCTGATAGCCACCACGGAGAGGAAAGAATCTTTTGCAAACTACGGATATTTTTAATCTCATATCTGCTTCATCCATCTCTGTCCCAACTGCCCCAGTTCATGTGTTGTTTTGCATTTCAAAATGAAATCAGGTATTTCTTGTAGACATTGGTGTATGTGGAAAGTCTTTAGGAACTCAAGAGTCCTTCATATTGATTGTTTTCTTGAAAACACAACCAAATTGTTCCCTCATGAGAATCAACGGCACATCTTAAAGAAAACAGAAAATAAAAATACTGTCTAAACAATAAATGCAATAACTTTTGGTCTGTTTTGGTTGTGTAGACTCAGTAAATCCCACTAAGCCAAATGTGGTTTGAAGTCAATTATCTAATGAAATTTTCATCTAAATATACTGAAGGGACACTTTCTTCATTCTCAGTTTTCTGTGATGGAATGCTGGAAATGCTGGACCGATGCTGTAAAACTAGCAATATAAAAGGAGCAAGGAAGGACCAGGAAGCAATAGCCTTCAACATTTATCAGCTGCTACAGTACTAGTTCTTCAGTGGAGAAGTTCGAGAGTGTCCTGTGACACTGTCAGAAGCTTAGTAACTGTGTCATTCCTTAGTTGTGTAAGCTACATACTGGAGATATACTGTGGCCTCTAACTTCGAAAGTAGACTCCTGTGATTTTCTGCCCCGTTGTCCTGCTCAGTCTACTCATGTGAAGATTATTAAAGGATAATTGATTTTCTGATGATTACTTTAAAATAATTAATCTGGCATCTGATCATTCTTCTAAATTGGGCGTAACCTCTTCATGAGGAGCTTCACTTACAAAGTATTTTGGAGTGAAAAAGGCATATCTGGACGCAGGCAAGAAAGACTATTAGTGTCCAAAGCAAGGCTGGTAATTTTGGTTTGTAAATACAATTAATAATTATTTTTTTCCCTTCCTTCTTTCCTTTCTTCCTTTTATTTATTTATTTATTTATTTATTGAATTTAATTAAGTTGCTGGTCATGACTGCAAACCAAAAATAACAACCTTGTGTATGATGGAATAATATTCCATTTCTAGAGGTAAAGTCAACTTCTTTTAGTGGTTAATACCAAAACTTGAAATGTACTCTTAGAATACATACTCTCCTTCCTTGCAGCACTTTGATTAATTACATTTCTGACTGCAAATTTTTCTAACTCTTTAGTTAGTATAAAGAACTAAAAAGTTTATAAATCTTTTATAAACTGCCACAATGCTTGTTGCTCCTATTAGTGTATTGTATAACTCTTTAGAAGCTTTTTTTTTCTGTCTCTCGACTTTCCTCAGAGGAGAAACAGAAAGCAGAGCTCCATTACAACACCCAAGATGACATAATTCCTTTCCTTCTTTGGATTTAGCCCATCTGATTGCCAAAGCCAAAAATGCTTTAGAGGAGCCCAGTCACCTATTAAGGTGAAGGTAGACTGTATCTCTATAGATTATAGGTAGACTATATAATGATCTGTTTTCCTACATAATTTTTCTGAATCACCTGCTGGGAACTACAAGTGCTCAGACACTCACATCTTGCAGTATAGCCAGCATTTACACCTAAACAGCTATCAGTTAAATATTTAATCAGAGTTTGTCATCCAGGCTGTCTCTCTAGTAGATACCATAAGATAGTTTTCAAACAGTGCGACTAGAGATTTACCTGTACCAGGTGTGATGAACCACAGTTCGGAGATACTTGCCTGTTCCCACTGACTACAGAAAGTGCCTAACCAGGATAATAAGCTTAACTTTAACAAGGCTAAAGTCATATGACTTGTACCTAGATCAAACCTGCTGTATGAACTACTAAAGTGACTACATATTAAAGTAATCCTGAAATGACAAATCCTCAGGGAGCAAATATGTTCTTATATTGTTTGGCGATGCAGAACAGAACTATTGACCTTCTCCCTAAAAAGGGCTTAGATTAGTTTCTATTGTTGTCTCAAAAATATACACTCAGAAACA
>VZSV01000013.1:12472060-12486850 GCA_013398735.1 Nothocercus julius | reverse complement strand
AAGGGAAATTCACCTTACAGACTTTCCAAATCTTTTAGCTGTTTGCAAGCTAGGTTCTGTAGATGTTTCTTTAGAAGTGTACATGTCTTCCTGTTTTTACTGAACTTTTCCTCTTGATTTGGGAACCACACTGAAATGCTACGTTTTGTAATTTGCGCTATTCACTAAGTATTTATCCATTGGGATTTTTAACTGCTTGGAAATTTGAAGCACTCCAGTTTTCACAGTTCAGTTCTGGGCATCATCTGGGTTGCAGTCATCTGCAAACAGATGAAAGTACAAGTATTCATATATATATATTCATTTATTTATTCTGTGATCATAAATTTGAAAAGATTCCTTTGCGAGTACAAAATAGGAGGTTAGGCCTCACTTCAGCTAAACAACTTATCCTACTCCTTTCAGTTTCTTTTGCTTTTCTATATATTTTTACCTAATGCAAATCTCTAATATTCTGTAATGCTATGCCAATTACAGAAAGCATCCCATCAAACCACCAGCATTCATGAGGCTTTGATCTCCAGCACACAGTAAAATCGACCTCTTACTTTTATTTCCTGCCAACACTTTTTTTTTTTCCCCTCCAAATCTATCTTGGGGCATTAATACCTTTTTCTTTTTTCTTTACTTTTTTTTTTTTTTTTTTTTCCAGTGAACAAATGCTTCTAAATGTCATATTTTTGTAAGCTGACAGTCAGTTAATTTAAGTGAAGTTCCTCCTTCTCTGATCTTACTTAAATAATATCGAGTAGATTCAATTCTGGGATGTCTCTCATCTGTGTTATGGTACCTCAATATATGCCATGGTAGAAGATATTGAAGAGGCTTTTAAGGAAGCCTGAAGTCCTGTTCTTGAAACACTTTTCATCTAGCTCATTTATTGACTCAGATTTGTTACCTTTATCATAAAGTAATACTATTGTATGATTCAATGCACTACAGGTAGGCAAATATTTAATGCTGTGTTAAATTGATGCCATCTGGATAAAAATGACTGCTTTGCATCTCTTCTTGAGACCTCAACATCACCATTTATTCTGCTAAACGGTCAAGCTCTCTTGACATTTATTCCCACATGGTCTGACAACCTTGAAGGCTGTTCTTTAGACTTGCTGATCCCAGATTCTAGTTCTATCCTGCGCCCTAGATCTAAAAAGCTTCTTACTGTCCATCCATCTGCCTTACTGTCCACCTGTCACTTACCTTAGTAAGAGGGAGGACGAAAGTCAAATATCTTAGAACACAGGTAGAGGGACAGCCACAGCTTTTCATTGATAACAGGAATCAAAAGTAAAACATAAATAGGAGATGTCAAGGACTGGAGATGTCAAGGTCTCCAATTTAGGGGAGAAAGCAGTAGAAAGACAATACAATAATATTTATTAGGTATTCGGGTTTTCAAAAAGAGAATACCTGTATATCAAGGGTAGATTTCAGCTCAACCATAATGAAACTAGATTGCTAGTTTGGGAAATGAATTATGTGTGTTTACTTAAACCAGGAGTGGGAATGAAGAGGTGCTGAAAAGCACTGAAGTCCTATTAAAAAATGACTGTTGAAGATTCAAAGGTAACTTTATCATTTGCAACTAGTAACGTCCAAGCTATAATAACTACAGATAGATTTAGGGAATTAGCCCCTCTCCTCAGCTTTGGTGAGGCCGCACCTGGAGAATTCTGGGCTGTTCTGGGCTCCATAGGACAAGAGGGACGTGGAACTTCTAGAAAGGGTCCAGCATAGAGCAACAACGTGATTAAGGGATGGTAGCATCTATCTTATGAGGAAAGACTAAGCGAGCTGGGCCTGTGTAGCCTAGAGAAGAGAAGATTGAGAGGAGATCTGATGAATATGTCTAAGTACCTGAGGGGTGGTGAATGTAGTGAGGATAGGGCCAAACTCTTCTCAGTGGTGGCCAGTGACAGGACAAGGCGTAATGGGTACAAGTCGAAACCCAGGCAGTTCCATCTCCATGTGAGGAAGAACTTCTTTCCTGTGAGGGTGCCAGAGCCCTGGCACAGGCTGCCCAGAGAGGCTGTGCAGGCTCCTTCTCTGGAGATCTTCCAAACCCGCCTGGATGCCGCCCTGTGCCCCGTGCTCTGGGTGTCCCTGCTGGAGCAGGGGGGTTGGACTAGATGATCTCTAGATGTCCCTTCCAACCTCAACCATTCTGTGATTCTGTGAAATAAACACTAGCGCACAGATCAAGATAACAAAATTCCTTTAAGTGTCAATAGACCATTACATTACACTGTACATTATAATGGATCATTACATTGCCTAAAGCAAGCAAACAAACAAACAAAAAAACCCAAGGTTGCCAGACATTGGATGAGAACCTGTAATCTTCATTATTGAAGCAAGGTGCAGTCACAAAACAAAGGACATTGTTTGCACTGCATATAATTATATCCAGAGAGCAGACTGTGTGAAATAAATGCTGTGAGAGTGACCTTATAACTAAAAATTCATAATTCTAGTAAGTTAAAATTTCTGAACAGAATGGATCACATGACAGAACCTGCCTCAGTACAGATCTCTGCACAGAAGCCTTCAGAACTGCTATGTAGAAACCACTCATGGCTTTTATATTAGGAGAAAGACATTGGATTAAATCCTGACACTAGTGAGTACAACAGGATTTTTTTTTTTCTGTACTCTTCTGGACTGTACTGCCTTCATGGGGAGCCTGAGGTTTCCTGAATAATCCTACCTGCTCTCCAATTTACAAACATGCAAGCACAGCCATAGGTGCCACTGGAGCAAATTCTCACTACCATGCAGGATCCTCCATGTCTGAGCATACCCAGCAGGATGGCATGCATGTCCCTGCTGTCATCCACAGGCTACATGAGAAGCAGCCACATGGATGGAAAGCTGGCAGGATGTTGAACGCTGTATGCTTATAGCTGTCCTGGGACTGTCTGAAATAGTTTAGTCAGAGACAGATTTAAGGGGTTTGGGAGAGCAAAGATTATTCACAAAGATTCAAGAGCTAATGACACCCAAGTACAGTAAAGAAAGTAGCAGAAAGCAACTGTACCAATTAATAACAACAGTAATGCCAGCAACAACAATAAAGATGAAATCAGACTGCATTAGCATATAGATTATTAAATTATTGCTGATTTAAGTAAATTTTTTTGGAACAGCTAGTTTTAGAGAGAAAAAAGACTCTCTTCTGAATGTGATTCTATCAGTTAAAATGTAATCTTTTCAGCTCTCCACACAGAAGATATGTTAATTACTACATAGTACTGGTAAAATAGGAAACAGGAATTGCTAAATGAAATTAAACATTCCCTGAACAAACTGAACTGCCACATTACCACTGTAAAAGCAACCAGGAAGTTTAGCAGGCAGGTATGAGTGGCACATGGAAGCTGCCATGAAGGCAGTTCCTGGGGTCAAAGGGTTTTGGCCTCCCCCTTTCTTTGGGTTTGCATTGTGGAATGCGGTGGTGATCTCTCCTCATTTTTCCCTCAGGGGTATTCCCAGAATTCAGGCTGCTGGCTGCCTATCTCAGGCAGCAATGCTTAAAATGTTTTCTTTTCCTTTTTCTGTTTCTTTTCTTTTTCTTTTTTTTTTTTTTTTGAAATTATCTTAAAAAACAATCATATAAGCCCATGGACGCTTCTAAGTTGCTACTGATATCAGTTCATAGAGGAAAAAAACAATGAGAAGGAAAGCTGCCAAAATCCATAGGTAAAATCACCCCTACCAGTAAATAAAAGATCTCAAATGAAAAAAACTATGCCATGGGAAGCAACTTCCCATTCAGAACAATTTTCAGCAGGTACATTTGTTGCTTCTCTTCCCAAGTTTCCCTAGCAGAGCTGGAAGATTTGACTTGAAGTTATTCATACGAATAATTATTCAAACTCACATTTAAATTATATGGTACAGAAGTAAATGCACTGGCCCTGTGTCTTTATATTTGTATTTATGAAGAGAAGAGCCTTAAGGAAGACCAAAGATTGGCTGTGAGTTCTCCTCATCTATAATAAGAGGTATAGAGGATATAGATTAAGTAAGTATATCCTTGCTTCTTACCTCATTCCTCCTCAAAGAATGCTTCTTACTTTTTGAGCAAAGTCAATGGATACAGCAAAATGAACAGGCCAGTGAAATGAACTGTTGCCATGACTTTGAACTGATCAGCACTGAGCATACTTCACCTTCAACCCCTGTGAATGACTTTGAGGAGGGTATATAGGCAGTCATCCCATCTAATATTCCAAAGACACTTACAATCCTAGAAATAATAATAAAAAATGCCATAAGCACAACACATACATTCCAAAGACATTAGAGATGAAAAAGTCTGGATTTTGTATTCAGACTGTAGTAGAAGTGACTGTTCATGGAAAACTATCCAAAGGTAATTTTGTAGTGCTATACACTACTCTCACAAAAGTTCCCCTGGAGCACTTATAACACCTCTCTTAGTTAGACTGAGCATAGGCTACTCCCTGCAAAGTTTAATCAGGTCTTGAGATCTCTATGGTCATCAACATAGCGATGAATATAGACAGCATCAAAGAACTCATGTTACATGACTTTGATTCAGTTCTCATTAACAGGTTAATATACCCTAACCCCATCTTTCTAGTCCAAAGAAAAGTCATGATTTCAGGGCAGTGGCCTAGTTTTACATATTCTGGATTACACTTAATTTATTGTTGAATTTTCATTTTGCTCTCATTATTATTATAATAATGGTATGAGGGTCCACCCAGAAGCAAGGCTCTTTGGAAGCATACAGGAAGATGCAGTGTCTGCCACAAAGAGATCTTATGGTTCCAGAATCACCCACAGAGCCCAGTCAGAAATACAGATATCCCTTAGAGAAAGTCTGCCTTTCGGAGGATATGTTTCCTACATGTTTTTGGCTAAGCGGTAGTCTTCCAGTTTATAATCACACAATAATGAGACTCTTCTCTTTTGGTGTTGGCAATGTCTCCTAAACGAGCACATTAATAACACGATTTTTGCTTCTTCTAGATCATGAAATATTGAAAATAAAGAAGACAAAGTCACAAAAGGAATTTCTGCAGTTCTCCATTACACACTAGTCCACAAGCTATGCTTGCAGTCAAGAAGTATTACAAACCTTGCTGTCGCCTTTCTACAGCTTCTTGCTATTAATGGAGCCTGTATATTTGGCATAACAAAAATGTTCTCAGGTGAA
Organism: Nothocercus julius; assembly: GCA_013398735.1. Lineage (NCBI taxonomy): Eukaryota > Metazoa > Chordata > Aves > Tinamiformes > Tinamidae > Nothocercus > Nothocercus julius. The sequence goes on along the minus strand of VZSV01000013.1, from coordinate 12,481,662 downwards.
AAAATGCCATGGTGAATGCATTTTACATTTCAAAAATGCACAATGCTTTGACTGAGGAAATGCATTTAATGATCTAAAGGCAAGTAGATTAACTGACTGACATTACATTTCGGGACTGACTACACAGTGTATCTTCCTCACGTGATCTGCTTTTGGTTTGCTTCATGAGCTAGTTTTGCAAAAGTGAGGTCTTTGTGCTTCATTGTATGCAAGTTATGGGTCAAAGGGAAGCTTAAGACCTGATGCACTTCACTTGGAAATGCTGGTGCTGGATAGCAGTCTTTGCACTTTGGCTGTGTAGGCAATTTCACCGTATCCTTCTCTACAGCTGCATATCCCGCTCAGGTAGACACAGACGAAAACAACAATAATAAACTGTGCAGCTGGAGAAAGGGATAGTATTCCTGTGGTTTGGTTACACAGGCCAGATTAAACCAAACTAAGAAGCTTATTAGGCAACATCATCAACCTAGACTCTCTTTGTAATCAGTGGAGAGGAACAGGCATGGCCAGAAAGTTATTCAGACGAAGAATGGACTCACTTTTCATCTGGGAGTTTCCTTTCTCTCTCCATCACCTTTGCAGAGGACTTTAAAAACTCTATTTATAATGAGACAACTATGTTACAACAGTTTCAGCTATATGCTTATCATTGGGTGTGATAAGTTCAGGGCTGAGAATAGTATTTATGTCACATGTTTTTGGTGTTCAATATGAATTCAGGCAGAATTTAAACACTACAGACTATAGAGTCTGTCAATTGTGGCTGCCTTATGGTATGAGTGCTTGGATTAAAATTTAACAGTAAAGAATACTTAAATAGCAGTGACAGCTGGGACCAGTCCTCAGTACTCTCTCATGCCTGCCCTCTCCACTAGGCTGCAAAATCAAGCTCCCTCTTGTCTATTCTCTTCTCTGTTCAATGGCCTCACACAGTGAGCATGATGAAGAACTTCTCTAGCTTGATGGGTAGAATAAGCTCTGAGAAAAAGGGAATTGTGGTTCAAGCTGCTTCAGTTTGAGAAAGGCTTAAAATCCATGTTTTCCACTTCTTGTAAGAGTGTTCAAACAATGAAGTTCTTAAGTGGCTGCTGCCTCTTCCTCTCCCATCATTACCTGCTTGCTCTTGAGAGAAGACCTAGTGCTCTGGATTTCAAGTGGATGAAGGTGACTGAGGTTCAACACTTGTTCAGATCTAAAATGAGAGGTTTCCCAGGTGATCAGTAGGTGCGAGTTTCAGTGACCTATTCATGCAGTGGAGAGAGGCAGGGTCTTAGTTGCTTTGAATTATTTCAGAGGTGGCCACCTTTCCTCACCAATGTTTATGGAATTGACCTATCTTTGGTGCACTAAATCATCTTGCTTGGCCAGGGGTTGTCTGGAAATACTGCAGCACCCAAGCTGAGCAGTTGTTAGCAGTCTGAATGCCGTCTTTACACAGTTCTTCATTACACAGATCTTAACCATTTTCTTTTGGCATGTACCAAGGAAAGGGTATTTCTGTGATGAATATCTCTCACCTTCCACTATCCATTATAGGAGTCCATATAGGACTTTCCATACAGGAAAGGCTGCTTAAAGTAAAAGACCCCCAAAATGTATTCAAGGTGATTGGGATGACTTTTCACTTCTCAAGACTTCTCTCCCCAAAAGAGTTAGTGTATTCATGACCTGACTCTAGAGTCCACCAGGAGACTGGGAAACATGCAGACAGGCATGTGCTGACTGCTCATCAACCTACATATGGCATATTCTAGTCCATCCTTGAGCTGAGCAGTGAGGATAAGAGCTACAGAAAGTGGGTTCACTCCACTATAAATAGCTAGTTGCATTAAGTATAACATTTACATTTGCTTGTAGTTGTCTGAATTCAGAACCAAATGCTACCCACTACACTCATGTCAGTAGATTCTCTCTCTCCCCCCCCACTTAATTGACTCTTTTTTGCTAGCTACTTCTCCTCTTCCAGTCCTCAGCATGCAAATTATGCCCACTTTCACAGATTTTCTGACCAATTTAGACCTAAAATTTATGCTGCTTCTCACGTCACTGCTGAAATTGGCTCAGCGCTTTCCAAGGGAGTTGCACTTGTTGACAGCAGGTATGAATATATTTCTTGGATTTGAACGCCTTCACATGAAAAAAATGCAGAGCACTGTCAAAGCTGTGGCTGATATACTGCATAAATGTATAAAGTAAATAACCATACTTATTATGATGAATTCTAGTCTTAGACCCTAATAACCACCTTTTGCAGGTAATAAAGTTGCTGATCTTTTATGTGAAAAATATAAGCCTGGAACCCTAACATTTATGTACAAAAAGCAAAGGCTGGTTATCAATATGCTCACTTAAATCTCAAAATTCAGCACGTGCATAGGTGGTTAAAAGGTTGCCAATTACTGCAATACCATGCTTCTAGTGGGAACGTAAAGAAGGAAATCCCATAGGACAACTTGAGTCTGAAAAGTAAATTCTATTCTAGATACCCCTTTTAGGAAGAAGATGCTGAGGTATCTTTCACAGAGTATCAATTTTGAGCTTTGTATGATGTACAAACTGGCCTGATACCTTTTTTTTGAACTGCATATGAACTTTCAAAGTGTCTGCTTACCAAAACAAAAGTAAACTGTAAAGGCATATTAGATAGAAAGCACTGACCTCTCTAGATAGCATTTTTTTTTAATGTTTGCTAATTAGACATGCATTTGTAGTCTGAGAAGCAGCTTACTCAGGCTAAGAAATTCTCAATTTTTTTTTTCTTTTTTTTGGTCACACTAGATAATTATTTTAAAAGAAATTTTAAAATTTAAATTAAATTTAAATTAAATTTAAAATTTAATTGTAGAATATTTTTACTTTGATAGCAAATTATGTAAGAGATGATCTCTGGTATACAATGAGAAGCTGGCAAAGATCAAAATCCTTGAGCCATGTTAATTAAAAGACAAGGGCTATTCATTTTAAATACATGCCAAGTGAATTCAATTAAAAGAGTATCTATTTTTTGGACTGACATATTCAGTAGTTTCTGAGGTAGATACTGGGGATAAGAAATCAGAATAAATACAGCATCACACATTGCACTTAGTTAAATATCCTGATGGAATACTGTGTGGAATATGGAGATGTAGTCACTATCAATGTTCTTTGAAAGCATCAGTCTACTGCAGTCCTGAAAGCATATGACTCTTCTTTAATATGGAGCTTCACTGATATTTAGCTTTTACCCATCTGAGTACTTAATGGTGAATGCAGCTTAAAAATCAGATGAATAGTCTTAGCTGTGGCCACACTGTATGTGAGGAAATTGTACTGAGGAACGCTCTGAATGCCACATGGCTCTAGGGGGACCTTCAGCAAAATGCTAATGCTGAGTTTTTGTGAAGGACTGTGTATGAGCCCAATTCAGGGCCAGCTCCAAAGGCCAGTAGTGAGCTTTGGTGAGGTTAGCTTCAAGACTGTTCTTGGAGTTTCTTGAAAACCTTAGTTTTGAAGTATTTTTAAAGGGCTGACTCTGATAAAAGTGTTTATGTGAAGGTTTGATCATACTTGCTATCATTTCAAAGAGATAATTAGAAAGGGAGGTAGATATATATCTTTTTTAAATTAGAAAATGATTCCTTTAAAAGTAGGTTTTGCTTAAAGTTACACTTTTCCTAGGAAAAAGGAGTTTTGAATTTAGAAAATGGAAACAAACTAGGGAAATGTGCACCTGAAACTGGAAAATGGAAAAGTTTTAGAGATAACCTAAATTTCCCATCAGAATTCTGTTTTAGTGAACAAAGATTTTCAGTGCAACAACAAATTCAAATCCTTGTGAAAACATAACTGAAATAAACAAACCTACCCAATGAACAGATATCGCCCAGTCATTGTTTTTCAGCAGGTTTTGACAACTGCCTAGTTGAATGAGCATATAAACATCCTAAGCTCATTTTAGCAAGCAACAGTAAAGATACACATGGTAAACAGGTAAAAGTAAGCATATACATACAGCATAGATATATATATATATATGTATGTGTATATATATATATATACGTATATATATATACGTATATATATATATATACACATACACATGGATGGACCAATGCCACAGTTCTGTTTATTACTCTCTTGTAGGTAGGAAAGAAAGGCAAAAAATCTAAGTAAAATCTGACGGCATGGGGGTAGGGTCAGAGCCTGTGTGAGAGTGCTTACAGCATTCTCTCCTTGTGCCTTGTGCTTAGTTTGTTTGATTCCTGATTGCTCATTTCATATTCAGGTTTAGTGTGGTGTAGTCAGAGAATACAATGAATATATTGAATGTTGAGGACAGAAGCAGGTTTAGAAAAAAGGCAACTGATGTGGATGCAGCTTTTGCACTAGCCACTGGGCAGAAGGGCCTCCCAGATATAAAAATGATTGTTCCAGCTCCCAGCTAACAATGTAGGGACTTCTGGCTGCAGGTTTCATGGAATCTAAGGCCAATGAATGAATGTTTAGGAAAGAAAATACTTCCATCCCTTTCCTTCCTCAAAACAAACAAACAAAGAAACAAAACCCCAAAACATCAACAAATTGCTCAGCCTTAGGGTCTGGTTTCCCTTTCCACTGAGTAGTGTTAAGAGTACATGAGAAGTCTCAGAGTACAGAAAGAAAGGACAAGGGTGGGTGAAGACGAAGAGAGATGAACTCATCCAGGAGCTATAGTGAGGCACAGAGGCCCCAGCGCAGTCTGAACTACATGGCGCTGTTACTGAGAAGGAACAAGAGGACATGAGTGAGCACAGGAACACACAGGAATGAGCGAGCTAACACACACAAAACTGAATGATAAACATTCACTTCCAAAAGTCATCCTAATTCTAACCAAAGTGAATGGCCCCTAGAAGACTGACTGATTTGTGGGCTACACCCTCTAGTGTTCACTTTACGCAGAAGGACAAGGACAGAGGACAGGTGGGGAGTAGCTTAAGTTCCTGTGTTGTTGAGGACAAACAATTAGGTAAGATGATGCAGTGCCACATGATGCCCAGAAGCCTACCATAGAGCAGAGACCTTGTTAAACATGTACAAATGCATAAGTAGGAAATTCAAGTACATTTTGGTCCAACTTGATGCTGTGGGCATCAAACCAAACACAGCAAATATAACTTGACACTAAGACATGACTCCCAAAGAACAGAGCTGAGCTAAGTTAAGTGTTTTAACCTACTGAGCTTCCTTGGTTAATCTTAGCAGAAGGTGAGGACCCTGTCCATGGCAAAGCAATGGACTGACAGTACATGTATACACAGGCATAAATGATGAGAAAGGTGACAGTACAAGTGGATAGGGGTTGGAAAAGACCATAGCTCTTTAGTATTGCAAGAGCAGAAGCCAGTGATTTCTTCATCCAAGTCTCTGATACAACACTGGTACATGCACAAGATGAAAAAAGAGACATGTCTTTGTGTTTAGTTCATCAAGGTTACACTCTCGTTACTATGAGTGTGAGCAAGAACCTGCTGTGGCGTCTCATTATAACAACTCTTCAAAACGTCTTTAAAATAAATCCCCTGTATAGCACCACAGAGATTGATAAAGCAAAAATATGGTACCGTGTCATATGATACTGAGCACAGAATGACAAAATGGGCAAAGCTCTATTAAATGGAATTGCTCCTGACAGGGCACAACATTATCGCAGAATCATTTAAAGATCAAACTCATGTAATCAAGTCTCATTAACTGGTTTGAAATAAGAGGATGACAAAACTTATGCAGATCTTGCAGGTAAGCAAGATCCTCAGTTATCTGAACAACTTATTTGCTTATTTGCTAGTCAGTAAGACACTTGGCATCAGTGAGGAGAAAACAAATCATGGGGAGTATCTCGGAAAGTAAGATTTGAATTCAGTGTTGAAAGCTGTGCACTTGTATTCTGTGATCAGGAAGACACAACAGCAAGGTTCACCAATTTATAACATACTGGAACAGGAAAATGTCAAAGCAGGGAAAGGCTGGGGCATTTAAAACTTGGAGATGCTTATTTGTAAATGTGGACATTTCCTAAATTTAAGCATATTGTCTTCAATCGTATCATCTTCAATCACTTCTCTTGATTTCAGGGCCATATCCAAGACAGCTACTTTAAGAACAGCATTTACATCCAAATGGGAGAGCCAAGACGATTCAGGGCACAAAGTGCGGTCAGCAGGCATCTTCAACAGCTCAAGCTGTGCTCTGGCCTATTCACCTAGTAGCAGTTTGCTAACAGAAAATGCAACGAAGTGGATTGCGCTTTGCAGGCGGGCCTTACCAGGCGCACTGTGGCCTAGTTTGGAGCTGCCATGTAAACAGATGGCGTAAGTTCTACTTGCAAACCTAAGCCCGCTGTTTTTCTGTTGGGAGCCAACATACCTTCAGAAGAAACAAGCTGCTAAGAAATGACTTAGAGGGAATCCAAGGTATCTTAATCGGAACTCCTAACACGTATCTTTGTGCCAGGTACTTCAGCCTTGATTTTGATGCAATCTGGGGACAGAAACCCAACCCAGGCTAGAAGAAAAGGCCATGGAATTGTCAGACTGGCAAGGAGTCACTTTGGTAGGAAAATTTCATTTTGCCTAGTAAAAGTGAAATGAAAACTGTAAGTGTAAAAGAGCGAGAAGAGCAATGCATTGGCAAAGCTCCTCTAAGAGGTGTTTCAGGGAATGAAAGAGATGGTAACAATTAAGGAAACAGCGGCAGCAGGAGTAGGCTGTGGATTTGTCTTGACGATTTGGGAGACAAAGGAGATAGGAAAGTATTTATAGATGCAAGCAGGTTTGGAGAAGGGATTTTCAAAATAGAGGTTGCAAGAACAAGGTTACTGTGCTTGTGTCTTTGCCACTGAGTCATTACGACAATTTCCCCATCTGTAAAACTGAGATAATAATACTTACCTATCTTCCAGAGGGAGGGGAGTGTGTTGTGAGGATTAATTAGCTAAGGTTTGTACAGCACTTTGAACATGTAGAGAGCGATATAAGTGCTCAGTACTAAGATTATTATTAATATGGAGAGAAGAAGCCAGGGTGGGGGTGGAGAGTGACTGAGCTTTTTTAAAAGATAAGAGGGAAGGAAGTAACAAGAGGATGAGAGAACAGGAAGGGAAGGGATTGAGGGGCAGTTTCTGAAATTAGAGGTAAACACAGGAAGACTTTACTAGAGACTCAAATGAAGGAAGAAAATGTGGGAGCAGAGCCGCTAGAACTGGAGGCCTATGAGCTCCAAAATTACCCTCTTTTAATTTCCTCTTGTTTTGTCAGCTTTATACCACATTGTGGGATTTCTTCCAACCTTTATCTGGAGCAATGACTGCAAGTAAAATTAATGCACACTGTCACACTCCAGCTTTAGTTTTGGCACTAAAACTCCCACTGAATCAATAACTCATAGGCCTTAAAACCACAATGCAAAAAATAAGTAATTTGCTATTTGTGTTATTTATGCAATTCTCCTTACCCTCCCCCCAGTAAAACCATAAGAAAGAAAACAAACCCGCCTCCCAACATTACTTCTAAAGATAGAAAAAAATATATTTTTAGAAGGTTTACGAACTAAAAAAATAAGCCTTTTTAACATTTCTATTTAATGAGGTGAAACAGATGAGGGTATTCTTTTTGGCAAGGGACTGGCAATTTTTAGATATGGTGGCTGTGGTTCAAACAGGAAACAATCCCAGGAAGTTCTGCGGCATGCTTTTCAAAGGAAGTGAGCAACTGCCATGGTCACTCTGACCCTGCAATCTGCGAATTATAAATGAAAACCACACCTCCCTTTACCAAATGTCCATCTTCTATTTTATACAGGCAAATTACAAAATAACTTAAATTGTTCTGAATTTTCCCCAGTATAATCAGACAAAGCCATGAGGCAGCCAGCCTCTGCTCACCCAACAAAGGAGATTCTGGACAAAAGCAAATGGACTTCAAAATCAGTGTATCTTACAGGTTTTATGAAAGTTTGGCAAAAGCAGCCTTCCTTTAGGGATCCTGAATCCAAACAAGTGTGGTTCTGCCTACAGTGTAAAGTTTGATTTTTTTTGGTAGGAACACAGGATTGGATGTGACGCTTTAGTTTATTTACTTTCTATAGCAGACTCCATGCATATGATCCTACTCATAAACATATGGAGGCAGGAATTCAAAGTAGCTAGTTTTTCTGCCCTCAACAGTTCCACAGAAATTGCTAGTGGGTTAAGATAGGGTAACCAGTCTTTCACAGAACAGACTGGCTGGAGCAGAGAAAGTCTGTTTATAAAGCTAGGCATATTTGGAAAGTAAATCTAAAAGCCCAAATATGGCTTCCTTTTCCAGTGATACCTTATGCTGGGAGGTGTTTAGTGAGGTACCTGAAATGGGCCTGCAAGTGCTAAGAATTCATCTTCTGATAGAGAGATCCTTGAAGGCTCTCAAGCCGTTTTCTCCAAACTAACAGATTTTACCTTTTGAAAATATGGACCTAATGTAACAGGAGAACACATCAGAGAACTACTGGAGCAAATGTGCACATCTGTCCTGGAAATTTTCCTATAAGGAAGCACTTTTGTGCATGTGAACAATCCAGGGAACAGTATGGAAACACCTTGTGCAGTTGTATTGGCAAGGTATGTGGGCGACTATTCCACCTTTCTTCAGGAAGTCAAATACAGAACTTCCTGGCTTTCCCTTTTGAGCCCAACTTTTTGATACTTTCCCATTTAATGATAATTTGAAGGTTATGTATGCTTTTAGCTGCATCATGTTCTGCCCTTTTTTTACACTAATATAGGGGGAAAAATGCTCATTATTTAAATATTCAAGACACCAAAGTATACAGGCAGCCCATATGTAAGCAGGAAGATGAGGGCATGCTAACTGAGTAGTGTAAATGAATGCAGAGGTTCATTATGAAGTTTGCATTTACTCCTACTGCAGATCTCCTCCTCTAGTAATTTAGGCATAAACCTAGCACTACCTAAGGCTAATTTACTCATTTGGTTAAGTAAGTCATTCAGTCGTTTTTACTAGCTCTGTGCAAGACAGACAACTTATTCCTTCACAGGTGAAATGCATATTACTGTCCTATCTGGGAGAAGGGTGTGTGACTAGATCTTGTGCGACTAGAAATGTAGCTATATGGTGTTTTCCAATTCTTTTCCTTCTCTCCCTTTGGGCCTTATGGCACGTTACTTACAGAGGCCACAAAGTGGTGTTTTTTTTGTCCCTAGGAACTGCTGGTCTGCTTATCCAACTGTTGTTTCAGCCTTCAGGTATCTGCTCTTTACTTACCTCTTCATTTTGTTGTTGCATAGACCTTATTTTGTTACTTCAAATGACCTTATGTCTCAAGAGCAATTAGCAGCCATTATAATGTTTTACAAAAAGGACTCTGTTAGTATTAAGGCTGTCAGGTTCATCCATAAATTTCAGGGGTTTATAACACCTGCACAGCATTTCAATGACAAAACGTAATCCAGAAAGTGTTTTCAGGGCATTATAAAATCTGCACCGTGCTTCAAAGACATTGTGATATCTGGGAGAGACTTCACAGCTCTTCCAACAATTGAAGTTTTATTTTTGTTTTTTTTTTTTTTTTAAGAAAGGCCA